>CAKAOJ020000019.1:2390000-2685000 GCA_916701645.2 Sebastolobus alascanus
TTTATTCATAACAAGAGGCAGTAAGAAGTCATTCTGGATCGACTCATCAGCAATTGAACTCTAACGTACTCTCTCAAATCTAACAAAAGTACCTGTGGTTTCATCTAAAACATATCTTAAACAGAGCCAACAAAGTAAAGTGCATTCACAAAAATCAGCACTGCTATTATACTGGCTTTTGGAAAACAAATTGAGTATCCTGATCTTTTGCGTATTAAAGAAACTCTCGCTAAACTTGGTCTTTCTTTACAGTGACGTGGCTTGACCAAGCACAAACCCAAAGACTTATTTCAAATCTAGTGAAAGTTTCTAGACAAAGTTTCTAAAGATAGTGCATGACATTTAGAATCCTCCATTTAATATACGAGTCAAGCCATAGCAACTGGTGTGTTGGATTTGAATATTTCACTTATGTTATGTGAGGCAAAGCTGCAGTGCTAGAACCAGCACATACGGAATATGTGCTTTTATTAGGTGTTGTGATTTTAATGGCCATTCAAGGTAAATAGTGGAGGTATTTTTGTAATTTGGTTGAAGTGACCCTTCCAGACTTTAATGAAATAGACACAGTGATATTTCTTTTTACTCAGACCACATACCATCACACTAATTAACCTATTTCATCAAGGCTATAAAAACTGTAGAACAGAGGAGAGGGAATATTTTACTATACATGACCAAGGGAGATTTCTCTCCTATGAGAGGGAAGGAAAGTGCACTTTGACCAGTGAGTTCTCAAAAAGTGTTGAAAACTATGCTCTACACCCACCTGAGCCACCATACCTCGAGGAACAGTTCACTTGAAAAATAAATATTAGTTAATAACCAGTCACTAAAATGGCTCACCACACAGAGAGTATGCTAGGACCTGGGGATCATTCGCGAAGCTGCTTGTGTTTGTCTTTCATGTTTCAGAGACATGAAGGTTTTTGGAATTCTGGCCTTCTGGCTGCACTAATCACCTGTTTTGCCTCTTTTAGCTCGTTGCTTTGGTTTCATGGCCTGCAACTCTACTGCTTTGATCCACTCAGTGCCATTTCCTGAAGCTCTGATAAACCCACTGTGCACTACTTGCCCAGCACCAACTGGTAGGGACAGCAGCTAGCTGGTGAACATAGTGGAGCATTTAGCAGCTAAAGAGACATCGTTTTGTCTGGAGTTGGTGGACACCAAACCAGAGGTAAAAGTGGAATGAATGGTTAAATTCAATAGTCATATTTCATATAGCTGCTAGAGGTCCTCAGGGTAAGTGCAAACATAGGTGATAGCAGGCCTTTGCTGTCACTTTTTTTCTGGTGAGGATAGTCTTAATCATTCATGTGAAATATCAAATTATGTTCCAACTTTGGGAAAATAAGCTGATTGAGGAAATGTGTTTCACTACCTTTAAAATAGATACACTATACAATTTATTTCAGTCTAATACTTAATTTGAATAATTATCAGATATGGAATTCAAAAACCTCTCTGACACTACTAAAACAAATGTTATTGTTACAGGGCTGTTGTATTGCATTGCATTAGCCGCATTCAGTGAATTATATGAGTTCTCCGGTGGTTATCATTCTGATACCATAACACAACAAATGTTGAGGGTGACTAATTTTCACTCCTGCAACCTAAAAAGAGGCAAAAATTGTCTGATGTTGCTATTTTTAAGAGACATAACATAGGTAGGTAGGAATTTGAGAAATGTTATTGGTTACCTTGCAGAATCAGATTTCACTCACAAAATATAACTATTAATATTTGATGTATTATTGTTCATTAAACTGTCCAGCATCATATTAGAAGTGAAAGCTTGAACAGACATTAAGTACATTACAGTAATTACATTGTGCTGATAATACCACTCTTTCACTCTTCACTTGAAGTAAACATTGAATGCAGGACTTTAACTGTGCAGTATTAATAGTTTTACTAATAATAGTTAATTTCAGACTTACTTATTTCATCTATCACTGCCAATACCAACATACCCAGTTAGAGAGGTTGAAAAGTAAAGCAAGACAACATTTGCCCTTGGGACCCCCAAATTACTAAATCCGCCCCTGAAAAACATAGAGGTCTCTGTTACTTGCGGTCAGATACATCAGTGAAATGTAATTTCCAAATAGGCATATTAGTTGCTTGCTTTGACATAACCACTGCCGTTATAAAGTAGAGCATGGATTAAATTAGCGGAGGTATTTTGCTAGCGGTGTAGTGTTTTAAGTTAGTATCAAGTCTGTCACTGGGGAATTACAGTCTTACTCAAGGGGGAAAAACACGCATAGGTCGTGGCTTACTCATGGTCACACCGGTGAATTACGGCGTGTCCACACCGCCCGCATGAGCAGCGCCTGATGGCTACCTCACTGAACTGCAGCGTGATTCATGCGTCGGGTGTTCACACCAGCTGCGTTTCTGCTGCTGTCAGCCCTTTCTTTCTACATAGAGTTTGCCTTTCATAATGGCCATTTCATTTTATTATAAATGTCATTTATATTTATTTTAGACAGAGAAAGGTTAAGATACGTGTGGTAATTTGTAAATAATACTATTAATAAACCACCATTAAAACCCTGTACTTTATTCATTCATGGAGCTCTCCGAGTCACTGCATGTTCTACAATACTGTCCTGCACATATTTCAGAATAAAGGCCTTCTGTTAACAAATGAAGGAATTCCGTCCACAAAAAAAACTGCTTGAGGGCTTTCATTTTGAAATGAAAGCAGGAAGTGTTGATTTAAAAATAAGTCTTTACTTTTTTTCATGTCTGTGACATTCTACAGATATAGACATCAAAAGTGTAGTAATGTTGCTGATATGATGTCAATATACAGTCAAAAGCTCACCTTCACTGTCTGTGACATATTCTACAGATGTCTACACATTGAAACTGTAGTAATGTTGCTGATATGATGTCAATATACAGTCAAAGATCATTTTCACTGTCTGTTGTTGCTGTGAACTGCGCGGCTCACGTTAAAAATAGGCGAGACCTCGAATCTCTAGAAGAGACGCAGCTGCCACGCGCTCCTGACGTTCCCAGTGTGGACACGCCGTTACACTCTGGTTTGATTCTGCTTCCAGTTGGCTATCCACTCATGTTGACTACAGGACAGTGAAGAAGAGTCTGGTTGTAAAGTTAACCGCAGTCAATGAGCCGCGGCCATTCGGAACGATTGCTTGGCTCCCGGTATTGCTGCTTGCAGCATTGTAGGAGGCTCGGGTCCGTGTTGTGTGGGGCTCGTGCCCCCGACAACACGGGCCGGGGTCTACCCGCTGTGGATGACATGCTCTCCCTGAAGCCCATCCCTGCTAGACAGAGCGATGTGTGCTTGTTTATTCAAAGTTTATTAATATAGAACGTGCCAGATATCCAAATTGCACCAAATTCATCATTGCACGTCCTCCGGTCCCCAACTATACACCCGCCAAGCGTAAAGTTGATTAGATGAACAGTTCTCTCGATATATGTGAATAACACACAGAGGGACAGAGACACAGACAGAGATTCCTTGCATTATAGTTAGATGCCATAACAATCTGGCCGGCTCTAGTTGCAAATCAAGGATCCCCAATAATGCCAAAATGCCAAGTAAATGTGGTCGTCAATACTCTGAATTGAATATTAGGTCAACAGAAGAAAATTTACTCAGATTCTCAAGGTCAAAGACCTGCTAAACCTTTGCACTAAACCACAGTAAACAGCTATTTACTTATTCTGTTGTGAAATTTCACCTTTACCAGCTCTCTTTCTTCACACACACTTATATTCACTGATATTTGAAGGGAAGTTTGAGGATATTTGACCAAACCAAGTCAAGGCATATTGTGACAGTTTATCTTATACTGTTCAAGTGGTTTTCATTCTGTGCTACAGTGAATCGAAGCATGTGTATTCCTGCTTAGCATGCTGACTAAGTGCCAACTCCAGAAAAAAACACTATTAGTTCTATGCTCAAAAGCTGCAGCCTGCAATTTTCACACAGCCAAAACAGTGAATGTGCCTATACAGTGTGTCACTTAATGTGTAACAGGCTGGTTAACCAAGCTGGTTAGTCAGTCACTAATGGGACAAAATTGTCCCATAACAAAATACTTCTATAGAGGTACAGACCGTGCCTCTTTAGTGAAGTCATTTTCTATACAGACAGAGGAGGTTGAATAAAAGTCAATGGTGCAGCATTTATTCAAGCAGTTTTGAATGTTTGAACATGTAGCCAATAACTAGCTAATTAGCTATGATAGCTTCCTCCATTAGACTCAGGTTCAGCAAGCAAGGTCAACACTATCAAGATAGTTTGATTGTTTGCTGTTGGTAAACAGTACAATTATTTAGGTGATTCCATTTGAATTAATTTTTTTGCAATTTCAATCTAATACCTTATTGAAATTGTGTCGTTGCTGGCCTTACTTTCCTCCTCTCTGGGTATACTACTTTCTGCAATCGCAACTGAGCAACGACACTAGAATTAAATCATGATTTATGGAATCACCCAATAAGAATATAATCCTAGAACACTGACCAGGATCCTCTCTGTTGCTGCACCTTTTGTGGTTTATGATGAATAAACAGCTGGATTTTTGCAAGAACTTTTACCCAGAAACCAGCTGTTTCTTAAGTTTTGTAAACTCCCTTTAAAAATTAATTCTAATTTTAGTCTCCTGAGCGGAAGCCCTAGACTGCATCAGCAGTTTTCCCATTCTTGTCCTGTGCTGAGTCTGAACAAACTCACATCCACACTTTTGGAGAGGCTAGGCTTTTCACACGAGATGAGAGTTGTTTGCAAAAGAAAATATTAATGTAGTGAAGACGGTTGTGGGAAGCCGGGAAAAAGCATATTTGCATTATTACCTGTGACTGTTTGACTGTGTGAGGCCTGGAAAAGATGATTTGAGAGGCATGAATGCTCATTTCTACCCCCACCCTCACCTCTTTCTCTCTCCTTCTACACAGTAGCCTGAATCATGTCTGGCCCCCTCGGCTGTATTGTCAGGATGTGTTTCTGGTTATACGGCATTTTGCTAATACATAATAGATAATACCAGCTTCTAATGGGAGTGAAAGCGTGCTACTATCCATTCAAGAAGCAGAAAGAGCCAGCATTGTTCCTTTCAAATGTGCTTCATGATTGCTCATTTACTAACAGAAGTAAAATGGAGTTATAATTGATCACTGGTATAAGAACTCCCTTATAAAATAGGCTAGGTTTGTACCAGCGGTCTTGGTCCAGACATTAATTTTTGTATCCAGTTGTCACACACAGGTTTTTGTGGATGTGCACTTGAAAACCTTTTCCATTTACTTATACAGCCATGTAGCCTGTGATCGATATATTTTTTGTTGTTACATGTGTTACTTAACAGTGGTATCAATGCCTGGATATTATCTAAAGCTTCACCTTCTGTAATGCTGGGATCCGACTGGGCAATATGTATGTCTTTCGAGATGGTCACTATGTCACAAACATAATTCTGGTTTATTACAATTTGGGTATAATTTTCATAGTTTTGTCCATCTTTTATATCAGTTATGAAACATGGAACTCATCAAATTATTTGGTAAGACTTAGCAGAACAGTGAAATCGCTACAGGGCAGGAGACAAGTCTTTAGACGATCAGGCCGTTTATCCAGATTATCCAAACCACTTCAATTAAAACTGGAAGTGAGTGCACCTGAAACATCAGTAATAATCTTTCATTGCACAGGAACCAACAACTACGGCAAGTACAACAGGTCAATATTACATAATGAAGTTGGTCTGTAAACTGGGACTGTGTGTCTTTGTACCGCCAGACTTCCTTCTGATGATGTTGACGCATTCTCAGATCTCAGTAGTTTGGGCGTCTTGGTGGTCTAGGGTTTTGAGACCTCTAGACGCTGATCTTGTAATCACAATGTCCCTGGTTCAAGTCCATCAGTCTATGCATTGATACCTGACCAATCATAGCAAGGCAAGGAAAGGTGATAACAATTTGGACATTCTAGTCTTTTCATCAGCCTTGTGAGGCCTCCTAGATGTAGATTTGGTTGGTCTTTGACAACACACCACACAGGATAAAAGGAAAAATTGTTTTGCCTGATGATGATGCACTTCATCCTGTGTCTGTTGGATCAGGCACTTTTGGGTTGATATTATGTAGTCGGATGGATTGAATCTGGCCGAGCTAACAGTTATGATTTCACCCCCTATGTCAAACAACCATTCAGGTACACTCCTCTGTAGCAGAGGCAAATGTCCTTGTCACGAGACATGTGCTTTGAATGAGGAACAACTCTAAACCTACTCTCCTCTGGAGAAACTCTTGCTTCTCAAACGTTATTGCAGCTTTTGTGTCCATTTATAGTCAAATTATTTGGGTCTATGGTTTGGTGTAAACATGGGTTAACATTTTCAAATACTGTAAAATGAGTGAAGGAGCTTGGAAAAAAAGCCATATCCCCAATGATGGCAGTCTAGCCTGGAGGTGTCTGATAGATTAAAGGACCACATAAGTGACCACATTTTTTTTTACAGTATCTACTACTGGGTTCATTCTTTATCATTAAATGTGCCACATTTGATAGAGCAATTGGTGAGAAAGTAAGGAGGTACAGAGGCACTACTGCCAACCCCTGGCCACACACAACAAGTTAGCCCACCAGTCTCGCACTTTTCTCCACTGTCAGCAGATTGACCTGGAAGCTGCTTGGGAGCTTTCTTGCAAAGCAGAGGGAGATGGCGATGGAACTGAACTCCACGTGCTGGGAATGTTGAATGAGTTCAGCCACTTCTATGATTACTGAAGAAGCTGTAAGGGTAGATTTGAACCTTTGTAACTACTATATTATTCTACTGCCTTGGGCAGATGAACATGAACATCAGTGAACATGATCTGTGCCTTTAGGCAAATATCAGGAGCTGGGAAATTCCTAGAGGCTGCCATCGACAGTGGACATGTAAGGTGCTGGATGTCAAATGTTGAAGGTTTACTGCAAAATTTGGAGGAGATGGAGGAAAGAATATAAAAGAAACAGACAAATAACTCCCCTACTACTGAAGCAAGAATGTGTTTATCACGAATGATAAAATCACACTTACAACTATTAACAGTGCATCTCTTAATATTTAGCCATGAGAGTGGTGTGGTTCAAGGGATAGAAATGTCAGCTGGTTGGTTGCACATTTTATTGGAATTTCTTCCCCCTCCCTTTTTTGCATCATTTGTCAGTCCCACACCACCTGGAATCGCGAGTCTTGTGAAGCGATTCACCGTCATCACCTAGAAAATGGATGAACATTGCGGCGTGCCACATTCAGTGGGTCTTCACAGTGTTGGGGACGCAGGTAGGAGCTGGTCTAGTTATTAGCAAATGGTAAAGGTAATTATCAATATCAATAGAATTAGTATTAGTAAATTATCAATATGGGCTGCACGGTGTTAGCATGGGTTTTCTCCAGGTTCTCCGGCTTCCTCCCACAGTCCAAAGACATGCAAGTTAGGTTAACTGATGACTCTAAATGTCCCGTAGGTGTGAATGTGAGTGTGAATGGTTGTCTGTCTCTATGTGTCAGCCCTGTGATAGTCTGGTGACCTGTCCAGGGTGTACCCCGCCTTCACCGTATGTCAGCTGGGATCGGCTCCAGCCCCCGCGACCCTGAATAGGTGGTTACAGATAATGGATGGATGAATGAATGAAATTATCAATATAGATTTATAATGACAAGGCACAAAAATTATGTTGGTGCAGTAGCTCAAAACATATTAAAGTGTCTATCAAAAGTAATTATTATCAAAAATTATCAATTTTTATTATCAATTATCAAAATAATTATCAATTATGTTGAATAATATAATTCAATGTATATTAAATCATCCACGGGGCACCACTCATTGAAACAAAGAGAAAATGATAGCTAATTAATGCAGTCTCATAAAATAGTCTGATAGAATATTCGTAACTATCAATTTGGAACTGATTAATGATTAAATTAATAACTAAATCCATATATCACCATATCAATAGCTAGTATGTTGAAGGATTGTGGAGTTCTTGTCATAGCAGAGGTTGGCATTATTCACTCTTGTGCAACATTAAACAGACACGTATGTATATTCCACAAACATTTATTTACAATAAAATATACGTTTAAAACACAAGCTGCACAATTGTCTTGTTTTGTAGGCCGTATGGCCTACAAAACAATATGGCTGACTGTGTAAAACTACAAAGTTTTGTCTGAGCACATGTGTTCAGTCAGAATAAAGAGAGTGTGATGCAGGAGTTGTGAGATTCTCTTCAAATGTGTATGTTTGTGTTTAAAACAAATTCACAGTTTATGTACATGATCTTAATAAGTGTCGGATAGAAAAGATGGTTAGTGTGCATGCAAAACCCTTTGTCTGTATGGAGCACCTCAAATGTGGCAAAGCCAGCTCCCCAAATATCCTGATTACAACAATATCACAACAATAAAACTCATTGAATAGCATTAAATCAAATCAATACATGTACATTGACAGAGGTTAAAGTTAAACAGTCTTGCTTAGCCATGTGCTGTTACTGTAATGTTGTGCTAAAGTAGGCCCAGTTGCGTCACCAAGTCCATTGAAGAAAAGGATTCCTTTGATAGCCGGTGATTCCATCGGTTGTGGAGCCAGGCCGGGAAATCTGTGGTTCCGGTGTTAAAAGAGTCAGGAGCAGTCCTTAACCACTGTAATTCTTCTTCAGTCTGTGTTGTGTTGTGTGAAACAAGGACCGACACTCACTTTGATTTCTGGGTGGACTTTATTGCCTGGTCAACAAACATGGAAACCCATTAGTCAGTCACGTAAGCACAGCAATCTCTAAGCTACAGAAAAATTAGCAAATGTTAGCTTAGCCTACTAGCTAATAGAGCTATCTTTATTTGATATAAGATAACCAATTCATCACATTTGAAGTGCAATGCAATCAACACATTCGGTCATTTAATCTAACAAAACCATGATAGCTGTGTCATAAGATTACGTTTTTTGACAGATTCAATATAATGCTGTGCTTTGTACAACCTACCACGGGCACAATCCTCCCACACCGCGCTGACGTCACAGCCATAATGTATATGCCGAGGAGCGGCCTGCCAACCACAATACCTAAACAAAAGTAAATATGACTGGTTATAATTCTGGCAAGTAGGATCACCAAGAAAACCCTGTTACACTGTGTTCAAATCCAGTTGTGCAGATTGGAGGAAGCCGGTTGCTCCAATCCTTTGTTCTTACAGAGTCCAGTTAGCTCGCCGCTAACTTGGTTTGTTCCTGAAGCTAGTTAGCTGGCAGGCTTTGTTTCAGCTGCTGGTGCTAAACTCTGTTACGCTGCAGGTTAGCAGTGTAAACTGAGCTAAGCAGGAATCTAGGGCAGGCTCTTGTGTCCTCTGCCTTCGAAGAAGTTCTTGCAGGCTATAGTTGCTGAGCAGGCCATAACTGAGAGCTGGGGTTAGCAGCCGCTGTGCTGCAGGGGTCAGAAGAGAAGAGAGGGAACAAAAGAAAGCTCTCTCTTTAGGGTGCATTTTCACACTTAGGTGTGAATGGGTCATTGGACTTACAGTAGCCTATCGTTACTGTAAACGTTGAGTCCATGGGCGGAGTTAAGGATTCAACGATCATGTGACTGAGTTCAATGGCTAGGCCACTATTTTGGAGTGGCGTGTCCCAACAATAGTTAGAGATAACGTGAGAAGCTTGGAGTAGAACCGTTACTTCTTCACGCTGAAAAGAACCAGTTGAGGTAGTTTGGGCATCCAGTAAGGATGCCTCCAGGACTCCTCCCTTTAGAGGTATCCGGGCTCGTCCAACTGGGAGGTGACTCCTTGGCAGGATACCTAGAAAGTATTACATATCCCATCTGGCCTGGGGACATCTTGTGATGCCCCAGGAGGAGCTGAAGAATGTGGATGGGTAGAGGGACATCTGGGCTACATTGCATAGCCTGCTGGCATTGTGACCTGGACCCAGAAAAGTGAGAGAAAATGGATGGATGAACAAAGCCACTAGCGTGGATGTAGACTCTTAGTCTTGTTCAAGTGGGATTTCTACAGAGTTTGCAGAGTGTTTGTTGTCTACTACAAAATTATATTCCCATTCAACTAAACGGCATTCTCAATTACGTTTTGAGGGAAACATATTTTCTGGTTTTAAACACGTGTTTAACGTTGTAAATTGAAACAAAACATAACAAAAAACACAACAAAACTACTTAGTTAGGTTTTGTAAAACATCATGGTATGGCTTAAAATTACTACATTTGTTAAGATATTTAAGCTACAGACGTATATTAAAATTTCAACAGCGACCTCCACTCTACACAGACTGTATTTCTGATACGTCAAAAACAAACGCAACAATTGTTGCAACATCTGCAACAAAACACGTTTCCCTTGGAATGTATGCAGTTTAGTTTTATGGGAATGAAATCTGTTGGAGACAGGGCTGCTGATGGGCCCTTGGTCTCAGACTCTTAAATCACTACATCAAGTCTGCTGGTTACATGCTACCACAAAAACCTTAAAATTGTGAAAACTCTCCACAAAAACTTAAAATAAAAATAATGGGAGAGACCTTGGAGGGGCAGAGTCATAGTGGAAGCAAACCATGGTGGCTGAGCACGCAGTAGGTTCAAGGATTTATCTTTTACAATTTTAGTGTTTTGTGTGCGGGTGTGTGGTTGTGTGTGTGCGGGTGTGTGTGTGTTTGTGTATGTGTGTGTGTGTGTGTGTGTGTGTATGTGAAACCTTGTTCCACAATAAATCTGTTATCACCACAGATGGTTCCTGATGAGCAATAGGCAACACAGATTTTCCAACACCAGCCAAGATAAGTCAAGGGCATCCACACACACAAGGCATGGCTTGATGGCACAAACACACACACACACACACACACACACACACACACAGACACATTTGTGTTTATTAGTATTATTGAGAGCATACTGCTTTTTATTAGAATAATTTAAAAAAAAATCTTAAAAAGACTGTTAGTTGAAGTTGCGATATTTCAACTGCAGGTTAACTGCTGTTTGTAAATGTAAAGGTTTCAGTTAATGGTTTATAAATGGTAAATACATAATTTACTACTGCTTTATAGATTAGTTATAAGCCATTCACAACTTTTGGGTTGACAGTTTGCAAACTATCTCAAGCTCATCCTGGACAAGGCTGAGCTTACTGTATACTCCTGTAGGTGAAGGATGCTAATGACAATACGGTGGTGGTGCGACCTGTGCAGCCCTTGATAAACTGATGTTTTCGGCAGCAGCCTGCTCCTGATTCCTTCTGTACAACATCAGGAGCATTCAAACCTTTCTCTTGAGAGAGGTTATTGCTAACTCCAAGGTAACAGTTACCTAGAAGGTAGCAAGGTCAAATCTGACACTCCTGTGCAACCATTTGCACTCTAAATCGAGACTCCTCTCTGTTCTTGTCCCACAGCGGTGGAATGAACTCTCCACTGATGTCAGGACAGCAGATATACTGCCCGTCCTCCCCCACAGGTTCCCTTAAAAGGAAATATGTAAATAAATTAAAATAATAACCTCAAAAGTTTAGAAATGATTAAGTTATTGTCTAGACTTGAGGTCTAAACACTTGTACAGCAGCACTAAACATGCATTTACTGGTTGTTAGATGGTTTCTGAATGCAGTTACTGTAAGTCACTTTGAAAAAAACTAGGACTGTCAATCGATTAAAATATTGAATCACGATTAATCGCATGATTGTCCATAGTTGATCACGATTAATCGCAAATTAATCACACATTTTTTTATCTATTCAAAGTTAACCTTAAAGAGAGATTTGTCAAGTATTTAATACTCTTATCAACATGGGAGTGGACAAATATGCCGCTTTATGCTAATGTATGTATATATTTATTATTGTAAATCAATTAACAACACAAAACAATGACAAATATTGTCCGGAAACCCTCACAGGTACTGCATTTAAAATAAACAATATGCTCAAATCATAACATGGCAAACTGCAGCCCAACAGGCAACAACAGCTGTCAGTGTGTCAGTGTGCTGACTTGACTATGACTTGCCCCAAACAGCATGTGATTATCATAAAGTGGGCATGTCTGTAAAGGGGAGACCCGTGGGTACCCATAGAACCCATTTTCATTCACATATCTGGAGGTCAGAGGTCAAGGGACCCCTTTGAAAATGGACATGACTCGCCAAAATTTTATGCAAGTTTGGAGCGTTATTTAGCCTACTTCGCGACAAGCTAGTATGACATGGTTGGTACCTATGGATTCCTTTCCTAGTTTCATATGATACCAGTATCTTCACTCTAGCTTTAAAACTGAGCCTGCGACCACCTCCGAAAGATCGATTGCGTTAATGTGCTAAAGAAATTAGTGGCGTTAAAACGATTGTGCGTTAACGAGTTATTATCGCGTTAACTTTGACAGCCCTACAAATAACATCAATTATGTGGTTCCATGTAGTTCAAAGGAAACCAAACATTTGTCTGCTGTCTGGAAGGCTGTGGAATCATGTAATCCAAATTGCCACCTGTTTCACAGCTCAAGTATGGATGCATTTCAAAAAATGTAATTGCTGAAACTGCTTTTCCAAAATTTGCATGAACTTGGAGACTCGTGGGTACCCAGAGAACCCATTTACATTCACATATCTTAAGGTCAGAGGTCAATGGACCCCTTTGAAAATGGCCATGCCAGGTTTTCCTCACCAAAATGTAGCGTAAGTTTGGAGCGTTATTTAGCCTCCTTCAAAGCTAGTTTTACATGGTCGGTACCGATGGATTCATTAGGTTTTCTACTTTCATATGATGTCAGTATCTTTACTCTAGCTTTAAAACTGAGCCTGCTACAACCTAAAAATCACAAGTTGCGAAAATGCATTAAAGAAATTTGTAGCATTAAAACAAATTTGCGTTAACGTGTTATTGCTTTGACAGCCCTAAAAAAAAACATGTTCAAAATCAATGAGATGGTGTATATTGCAGTTGTAAATGTTGTTAAATGCTCATTGGTGTCTCACTTTCTAGTAATAAGCCATTAAGTCTGCAGATGTAAATGTTAGTGAATCATTAATATAGGTCAATGAGAGTAAAAACTATCAATACAGTTACAAATGTTAATTAAATCATTTATAAAGAGTCACAGATATTTCACTTTCTGTGAAGCTGAGAGTAAATCCTACCTTTCCTCCAATTCAGATTTACCAACTTTGTCGCTGTGTCCAGTCTGCCACAAGGCACTGAGTTAGGCAGGCTCGACTCGCAATGACTGATCAGAAGCGCAATTTCAATTGATTACTACTGGTCTGAGACTTAAAGGGGACGTATTATCATCATTGTCAGGTTCATACTTGTATTTTGGGTTTCTACTAGAACATGCTTTAATGTTCAAAAAACACGTTATTTTTCTTCTCCTGTCTGTGTGAATATACCTGTATTCACCCTCTGTCTGAAATGCTCCGTTTTAGCGCCTGTCTCTTTAAGTCCTCTCCTGAAAAAGCCAATTCTACTCATTGGCTTGTAGACAAATGTGGTTTTACTGCCAATATTCAATAGTTTTACTATTAATGTTTAATAGTTTTACTTCAGATAAAAAGTTTTGGCATACCTTTTTATAAAACTGCCAATACCAACATTCCCAGCGAGAAAGGGTGAAAAGTTAGATGGCGTTTGCCTGGGGCCTCAAATTACTAAATCTGCCCCTGAAAAACAGACTAAACACAGTCAAAAACATATGTGAAATACACTTAGCGTAGGTGATTTCCAAATAGGCGAATTAGTCGCATGCTTTGACATAACCACAGCGGTTATAAAGCAGAGCATGGATTTGCTGGCGGTAATGTTATTGGTGTTATAAGTTAGTATCACATTGGGCTTCTTTTATGACAATTGGACTGGTTCATGGCTCTGATTGGGCCATTTGGTAACAGTGAAATCTGGCATCACTGAAAGTGGTACCAACTCTGTTTTTGCTATCATGGATTCACAGACTCACTGTATCTGAGTCTTTTAACCTCCGTGTCTGTTTTTACACATACTGTACTAGCTCCACCCATGAATGTGTTTTGATGACTGTGATTAACAGTTGGCAGCTTCTGATATTACCACAGAGACAGTCAACTATGTGAAATCTACATTATAACAATTATTATTATAAGTTTCTTCACCAGCCAGTTCAAATAATGTGTTTGTTAGAGATTCCCCAAAATGACAAAGAAGGTGCCAAGAGCAGCCCACTTGATCTGATTTTAGAGTGAATTTCTCAGCCTAATTCATGTATACATATACTGATTGAGTGACAGACAGACAGGTAAGTAGGTAGAAGCAGGCAAAGTGATTGACAAAGCCAAACCAATCAGTATGTGATTGACAGGAGCAGTGGGTGTTGTATTCCTCTGCAGGATGGATGGAGGGCAGACAGTCACACTGACCTAGATTGTCTGGAGAGAGAATGAGGAGGAGAGTAAAACCGAGAGACAGACAGAAAGAGAAATAGATAGATCACGGTTTCACCTCTGCTCTGTTGTCCCTCTGTGTGAAGGATCATTTGCTGTTGTCATCTCTGCTGACGTGTTCCATCCTGTCAGGAGGCTGCAGCCGTCAGCAGCTGGGTAAACCAGCGGCGCCTCACATACTGCACCAGCCCCACTGTCTGACTCAATCATGCTGTATCATATGAGTTTCTGCCTCAGCCATGAACTTAATGAGGACTTGTGGAGCTCCCCCAATGCCTCTCTCAACAGCAACTTTGTTTTGAAACAAACTTGTGTCTCTTTTCTTAAAGCACGAAATGAAACTATTACATCTGTATGGGGTTGATATGGAAGACCTGACTCGACTGAACCCGACTGACACTGCCAAATTGGAGCAAAGCAATATTTTTGCTTAATTTCATCCATTACTGACCATTATTACATTGTGTATTTACTTATAACACTTTGTACTAATGGACACAGATGTCTGGCAGTGTCAGACAGAATGGCCTAACCCGAAACCCAATACTTTGTTGAGACTTATTGAGTTTGGGTTGGGTAGCAGAACCTCAGCCGGAACCAACGCTGACTCAGGTGATATCACCTAAAGGTACAATGTGTAGGATCTGGCGGCATCTAGCAGTGAGGTTGCAGATTGCAACCAACTGAAATTTCTCCTGTGGGCCATGTTTGTAGGAAAACTGCAATGGCCGACGTGAAATCGTGAATGGTCCTATCTAGAGCCAGAGTTTGGTTTGTCCGTTCTGGGCTACTGTAGAAACATGGCGGGCAGCTCTGTGAAGATGACGCGCTCCCTATGTAGATATAAACAGCTCATTCTAAGTTAACAAAAACACAACGATTCTCATTATCAGGTGTTTATACACTAAAGAAAACATAGTTATTACTAGTATATTCCATTTCTGCTGTTGGACCCCCCTAAATGCTACACACTGTCCCTTTAAGGACATTTATCAGACTTCACACAGCTCCCTCTGGAGACACAAAAGCCTTTATACAACTGTTTTCACAGTTTACCTTTAAAAGCCGTTTCACACCAGGTACATATTTTTGTCCGAAAAAGAGATTTATAAGAACTGATTTTGTGGGTTCATATGAATGCTGACACACCCCTGCTGAACATTCGTTTGGGGGAAAAATATTTGGACAGACCTTGACTTCAGCAGATTCCGCCTGCGGAAATGTTTAACCAATGAAATCCTTTGATCGCCTGTCATTCTGCATAATCAGTAGCCATGTGCTTCTGTTTGTTGCATGGAGAGTGTGTATTTTCAGGGTCTTGGAACAATGGCCATTTGTTTTCGGGGTAACAGACTGTTGGACAAATGGGCTTTTTTCTGTCCAATGGGACATTTTTCGGGATTATTTTATGGGATTATTGGTGTTTCAGAATAACAATGGGCCGTCCCCTTCTCAACACCCAATAATGTACGACAAACACAACTACCTCAACAACCAAATAAAGGACAATATATAGCTTGAAATCACCCAGCAGCTGGGATACGATAAAGATGGTAATGTGGCTGATAGGCACTTGCTAATGTTATATGTTGGTCACGGAACGAGGCTAGCTACAACAGCTAACGTTAGTGTTTCCGATTAGTTTATGTATTGTATAGTTAACTTTAGCTTAGACATTCTCTGTCTATATAGGTTTTTGTTGTGTGGAGTGGTCATTCAAGATGTTTATTGTCACGCCGGTTATACATTACAATCGTGTGAAATACTTTTTAATGGGAAGCTCCTTAAGAAAACAGTAAGTTAAGTAGCAGAAGAATAAAATAAAGTAACAATAAAAATAATAGTGTATTTACAAATAATATACAGTATAATAATAAAGGAAATACTTGGTATATGGTAAATATATAAAAATATTGCACAGGCATTTATTATTTATTTTTTTATATTGCACAGATTGAATTGGACATGGCACTATTAAGGAGAAAACTCTATGCGAAAATCGAACATGGCAATAAGGATAATTTGCACCGGACCACGTCAATATATTTTTTCGACTGTTGTTTTTGTTATGAATACTTTCACACAGAATGTGAATAATACGTGGTGAAAAAGTGACGTTCTTTTTCGTCAGGATGAGGTAGATTTTTCGGAGCTTTCGCACCGTTAATAAAGGCATCTATCAGTCACGTTGTGCGGAACGGATTGAGTTGCATTATATTCATGAAACAACAACATGGAGGCTTCGTAGTCCGAACCAAGACAGCAAACTTTATTACTCCTTTCAACCTTGGTAAAGGCAGGGCAGAACAGATCCACTCCTTCCGTTCTTACCTTTCAAAATAAAAGTGAGTATTTCGCATTATTGTGTCGTTTAACTTGAGCATGGAAGTTAATTTTTTTTTTTTTTTTTTTAAGATTTTTTTTTTTTAGCTTTTTTGCCTTTATTGAGAGTGACAGAGATAAAACTGAAAGGGGGAGAGAGGGAATGACATGCAGCAAAGGGCCACAGGTCGGACCCGAACCCTGGGCCGCTGTGTTAAGGACTCAACCTTGGCACATGGGACACCCGCTCCACCAGGCGAGCCACAGCGGCACCCTGGAAGTTCATTCTTGACCTTTCGAAAAGTATGTGTGACCAAATAATCTCAACTCAAAGGTCCACTTACTAGCTTTTTGCCACAGCTCCAATCACATCCCAAAGTGTTCATTGCCATATACGGAGCTGGCTCAGGCGTCATTACATGATGTAATCCCCATGACAACTGAGCACATTCTGCTGATGAAGACAGTGAGATGCTGAAAGCTCAAGAAAAAAAGTTGGCCAGTGGACCAGCGAAGATTATTTTTGTCAACTTGTGTACAATGTTTGTGATTTTGCGTTTTTTTTAAATCCTTTATTGAAATCGAGATCAAAATCTTTTTGCACAAAAAAACAAATACCGTATTAAGGAAAGACGTTCAGACATTCACAACACATAATTTACATACACACAGACGTGAACGCCCTGTAGGGGTTTATTTCACAACAATGACCGACTCACTGTACATTATCCCTTACTTAAAGGGGACAGATCTTGCTCATTTTAAGGTTCATACTTGTATTTTGGGTTACAACTATAACATGTTTACATGCTTTAATGTTCAAAAAACACATTCTTTTTCTCATCCTGTCTGTCTGTCCACTTTAAACTATCTTGTGATGTGACATTATAATGACTGTATCTAGATGTGATTTGAGCTTGAAAGATGAATAACTTCTTTGTGTATATATTATACATTATACATTACATTATATAGGACCAGCTCACCTTTTCATACAAGCAAAGTGAGGAATTTATCACCTGTGATAATGTGCAAAGTTTTGTTAAACCTGTTCTGATTTTGTAAAAGAGATCTGGGTTCCAATTACTTTTTTTCAGTAGTCATGTACTGTATTTATTAATTTATTTGAATGGTAATATTATTTTATCAACTTTCAGATTAAAAAACACAAGTCAACATTTGCAGTAACTACATTTTTATATGCATTTTCAAGCATGTCACAATGGACAAAATAACCAATGAATATCAGTATTTCCATATTAAAAACCCTGTTGTCATAGTAACGCAACATGCTTCCCAGGCTTACAGTAGTCACAAATAACTTCTGCTGAGAGCAAGAGCTGGACATATTTTGTCACTGTAAAATAAAATAAAAAGTCAAATAATTATATATATATACAGTATTTATACAATATATATTTATCAATACCAATTAAAGATAGCCTATAGGTTTTTGTCTTATAATGCAAAGAGCAGTTCAGAACCTCTCAGCTGTTTTACACAATGGTAATTTTACTAATTTGAACTAAATCCCAAATGAATACAAATATATGCTGTGCCACTTCACTTATTTTTTATGCCATTTTAATTAACATCTACATTTTGCAAGTATACACATCAAATTATAATGCATTCATTATTTTGTATGATGTAATAAATGTAAGACAGCATGTAATAAATAATGTCTCTTAATGTATTAATGTTTCTTGAAACTATGCATATAAATTATAGTGAATTTCCATATTTGCCAACATTTATAACTACTTATTAATAGAAATGTTTCCCGTTTTGAATGAGTTAGTCAGAAATATATGCAGTAAGGTTTTCATGATGGAAGAAGTTGCTGACAGTAAATCACACATTGAATAATTTAAAATAATATTGAGTAATAAAGACTCATAGGAGATTAAATGGGACTTTAGATTGCATGTGCATTACTGTAAACCATTTTTTTAAAGTATACTTTCTTTGTTTTTTAGCTTCCAGGCAACCGTTGGTTTCCCTTCATTTCATTCTGGTATGAAAATGAACCTGTGGAAACTCAAGACTTGCTTGAAATAAAATCAGTGTGTCTGCTTTTATTTTTGTCAATTGTAATTCAGTGGAAATCAGTCTGCACTGGATTGCAACATTCAAATGGACTGATGCAATGCAAAAGCAATTTGTAGTTGACATGTTTAAATCTGCACAAACACTGGTATGTGGTCCTTCATGTTGGATTTAGCTTCCAACAGATTTGGGTTCAGGCCAGAGTCAAGCTGTGCGTTATGCGTCACTGAATTAATTAAACAGAGATGGGAAGAATATAATTAATCTGCCATATTATCTATTTGTCATGATTGAAATAGTTAATTAAAGATGGAAAGGATTCTTCAGCTCTACTTCTAGTATTTTTCTCCTTTGTCTCTCTAGCTGCTCTCATTTCCTCCCTCCTGTATGTCTGTTCTCTGTGTGACATTTCAAAGTCAGGAGGGGAGCTGCTAATGAATCTGTGGGGATTAGCTGGTCAGATGACGGAGGGTGGAGTCTAGGCTCACAGCCGCAGATACAAAAAAAGAAAACAGTTTTCGCCAACAAAAGAACTAAACACACAACTGAGTATCAAATGGACCAGCGGTTCCCAACCAGAGGACCCCACAGACCGATCAGATGAACTCAAGTAGCACACCAGCAGTCATGTTCCAAATGTGTTCATTTAAACAGATTGGACACATTAATCTATTATTATTGGCTTTATCTATTTTAACCATTTATTTAGTATTTTATGTATGTATTTCTAATCTATATCCATTATTTTTAATTACTGTTTCACCTTTTATTGTAGTCTCGAATCATCAGTTTGGAGCTTGATAGTTCACCTGAGTAAACTGTTAAATAAACAGTGAGCCAACGCGCTAGCAGGCTCTTTTAGCAATCAGCTCGAAGTTAGGAGCACAGTGCGACAGAGGGGCTGAGAGTTTTGTATACACTACATTTGTGTCTGCATATACCCATACAATCAACACAATCAGAAATTGTAGCTCAAATTATACACATGCACATATGCAAGGGTCTGTGTGATGTGAATTTCATCATCTGCCCATGTCCAAGGGGTCCAAAGCTCAATATTCATACATTTTGGCTGCACTGGATGTTTTGCAGACTCTTACAGACATGAGCAGGTTACGAAATGTATGTCATGAAAACCCTCACAGCTATGCTGGTAAGGTATCATTTTTGCTTTACAATCAGCTACCCTAACCAAGACCCAAGGACGTCCAACATTGTTGTCTTAACAACAATTCCTTTTCTTTCTTTTTAAAACCTAGTTTGTTTTTTCATAGGTTAGGCTATCATTATTATTGTTTATGATAAAAAATTAACTCACCAGTTTAATTGCGTTGGATACCGCCGCATAAGGCACCCTTTAGCACCGGGATGCGACGCACCGGGCTTTCTATGTAAACCCATCAGTAAACACACAGGGAAAGTGCTGTGGTGACGTAGTTTAAAGAGCTAAAGAGACCCTCAGGGCTGGTGGGAGGTGAGGTGGATGGGTCCAACAAACACAAGGCTTTCATCCAGGATACCGCTGTTCGTGTCCCATGTGTTCCGTTTCACTTTCATTTTACAATCAGCTGTTCGTTCGTGTCCCGTGTTCACAACGTCAAGTCACATTTTCACTGTACAAACATAGTAATTTTAAGCCCAACCATGTTGTTTTTCCTAAACCTAACTGTAATAGTTTTGTTGCTTAAACCTAAGCAAGTGTTTTTGTTTAATTCACAACATTAAGCACGTGTTTACTGCGACCGAAAAGTGACGCCGAGGGATCTAACAAGGCGTCAGTATGGCTGTATTCGAAACCGCCTACTACATACTATTGATGAACGCAGTATGCAGTATACCATTCGTACTGTGTTCCTCAGTAGTATGCAGTATGAAACAGTTAAAGTGATGTATTTAGCAGTATGCTAGGCCAAGCTTTAGCCTTTAAACCAGCTTTTAAAGCACTGGACAAAAAAGGTAACGTTTCCACTATCGGAATATTGATTTTTCGGTGCATAATAAGTTAATATATTGTAATTTTAGCCGTATATTGTTTTTCTTGGTAATTTTATAATATGTCTGAGGAAAATATTGATAATCCCAAAGAACTCATCTCTCTCCTCTGTCATGACTTTACAATTAATGCATTATGTTACCCACTTGCTAGCTTGCTAAATTGTTAGCCTCTGTGGCTTCTAGATGCAGTAACATTAATATTGCCGTTGCTTAGCAGCGGTGTTCTCACGACTTAACCACTTGAACGCCAAGCATATCGTGTACACGACTTTCCAAGTTGTAAACACGAGTTCACAAGTTTCATTTGAAGGCACCAGTAGTCCTAAAGGAAGCTCAAATTCCATGTTCCAAGGGGTTCATCCAAAACCCCTGACAAATTTTCCACAGTTTGTCATAATTTTTCAAGTTGCAGTGATATGCTCTCTGGGAACTTTCTTAAGTTGCTTCTCACTTGCCAGTAAAAGTTAAAGTCAGCAAAGTGAAGCCTCTCATAACTCCATTAAAACATTGATTATAAAACATACTGGCTTACTTTGGGTGGGCATTCTGTTCAGCTTTGACAACAAGTCTTGTTGGAAGAAATCAGTTTATTGAACAACCTCTGAAGTTGCCATGAAAGGCTCAGGTTCATTTGCCATGCTCTCAGTGGGAACCAGGCATCTTACTTAAGCTGTGATCAGTAATAGAAAAAAAAAAACAGCAGCTCACGCTCTGGCATCCAAGATTTGAGGGTTAGACAGCAAAAGGCATTACATTATCTATCTATGAGGTCAGAGATTCTAACCCAGAAGATAAACAATAAGCAAACATGTTGTGAAAAAGACAGCATGAAAGGTCTGTTTCAATTTAGCCGCTTTGTGCAGGAAAGATGTTAGCCACCTCTGAAAGCTCAGGTGTTGGGGTGTCCTTGAAGGCACCAACAGAAAGAAGCTTTCAAAATGGAGTCTTGCTTTTCCAAAATGGCTGTCAGTCACGTAAATTCACCACAATTTGTGGTGTTTACTCTAAAACAGAAATACAGGAATCCCAGCACCTGACGAAGTAATGGTTTTAGAGACCGTGCTGGAAAACAGATACACAATATTTTCTAGGATGCATGAACTACAGCTAAACAACAAGCCAGTTTGTTTAAAGCCTCTCCAGTAAAGCTTGCAGCGAGGCATTGAAACTCAACCTCTGTGTGAACTGAAATTTCAAACATAATTTTGTAATATAGCAACTGAGAAATGAAACATGAACTGTGAACATTAACAGCACCAGCTCGGCAGTCCTGCTTGCATGAGCATGTCTTACACTGTGAACCTGCAGTTGTGTTGTCTCAGTCCTGCTGAAGGGCATAATGGACTCACTGGCCTTTGGCAGGCAGAGGGTCACATCTCAGATGGTGGAATCCAGGGCATCCAACAAGCACTCCATGACTTTAAAGTTGAACTTTTAGGAAGTGACCTAAGTGTTCTTCAAGTGACCTGATTACACAGTGGTCTGTATGAACTTTAAAGTAGAATTGTGCCTAACACTTCTTTTGTTTGAATAGTGAACCTGATCAGCAGTGGTGGAAAGTACATTTACTTGAGTACTGTACTTAAGTACAATTTGGAGGTACTTGTATTAGAGTATTTCTATGTTAGCTGCGAGCCGCCGGGTCAGCGGTCGCCATGTTGAGAGCCGTGTTGAGGCAATAGATATGCTCTGAATTCCATATTGAGCACCTTTAAGATTGAACATAGGACACATGTGATCAGTGTATAAAATATGATGCATTGTGATTGATTTAAGTGCCCAACAGTAGCCTATATGAAGTACATTTGTGTAATTAATGTACAACATTAAGATGTTGCTTACACATTCATTAATAATATGTATTGTTAGCTGTATAACTCTCTAACAGGGGCCATTTTGCTTCCAAATGAATGCTAATACTGGTATATATATAGTAAGGTTCAGTATTGAGGCCAGCTTGAGGTACAGTATTGAGGCCAGCGGGAGGTACAGTATTGAGACCAGTCTGAGGGAATGTATTGAGGCCAGCGTGAGGTACAGTAGTGAGACCGGCGTGAGGTTCAGTATTGAGACCAGCGTGAGGTACAGTATTGAGGCCAGCGGGAGGTACAGTATTGAGACCAGCGTGAGATACAGTAGTGAGACCAGCGTGAGGTTCAGTATTGAGGCCAGCGGGAGGTACAGTATTGAGACCAGCGTGAGATACAGTATTGAGACCAGCTTGAGGTTCAGTATTGAGGCCAGCGGGAGGTACAGTATTGAGACCAGCGTGAGATACAGTATTGAGACCAGCTTGAGGTACAGTATTGAGACCAGCGTGAGATACAGTAGTGAGACCAGCGTGAGGTTCAGTATTGAGGCCAGCGTGAGGTACAGTATTGAGGCCAGTGGGAGGTACAGTAGTGAGGCCAGCGTGAGATACAATAGTGAGACCAGCGTGAGGTTCAGTATTGAGACCAGCGTGAGGTACAGTATTGAGGCCAGTGGGAGGTACAGTAGTGAGGCCAGCGTGAGATACAATAGTGAGACCAGCGTGAGGTTCAGTATTGAGGCCAGCGGGAGGTACAGTATTGAGACCAGCGTGAGATACAGTATTGAGACCAGCTTGAGGTTCAGTATTGAGGCCAGCGGGAGGTACAGTATTGAGACCAGCGTGAGATACAGTATTGAGACCAGCTTGAGGTACAGTATTGAGACCAGCGTGAGATACAGTAGTGAGACCAGCGTGAGGTTCAGTATTGAGGCCAGCGTGAGGTACAGTAGTGAGACCAGCGTGAGGTTCAGTATTGAGACCAGCGTGAGGTACAGTATTGAGACCAGCGTGAGGTACAGTATTGAGGCCAGCGGGAGGTACAGTAGTGAGGCCAGCGTGAGGTACAGTATTGAGACCAGCGTGAGGTACAGTATTGAGACCAGCGTGAGATACAGTATTGAGACCAGCGTGAGGTACAGTAGTGAGGCCAGCGTGAGGTACAGTAGTGAGACCAGCGTGAGGTACAGTATTGAGGCCAGCGGGAGGTACAGTATTGAGACCAGCGTGAGGTACAGTAGTGAGACCAGCGTGAGGTTCAGTATTGAGACCAGCGTGAGGTACAGTATTGAGGCCAGCGGGAGGTACAGTATTGAGACCAGCGTGAGGTTCAGTATTGAGGCCAGCGGGAGGTTCAGTATTGAGGCCAGCGGGAGGTACAGTATTGAGACCAGCGTGAGATACAGTAGTGAGACCAGCGTGAGGTTCAGTATTGAGGCCAGCGGGAGGTACAGTATTGAGACCAGCGTGAGATACAGTATTGAGACCAGCGTGAGGTACAGTATTGAGACCAGCGTGAGGTACAGTATTGAGGCCAGTGGGAGGTACAGTAGTGAGGCCAGCGTGAGGTACAGTAGTGAGACCAGCGTGAGGTACAGTATTGAGACCAGCGTGAGGTACAGTAGTGAGGCCAGCGTGAGGTACAGTAGTGAGACCAGCGTGAGGTACAGTATTGAGGCCAGCGGGAGGTACAGTATTGAGACCAGCGTGAGGTACAGTATTGAGACCAGCGTGAGGTACAGTAGTGAGGCCAGCGTGAGGTACAGTAGTGAGACCAGCGTGAGGTACAGTATTGAGGCCAGCGGGAGGTACAGTATTGAGACCAGCGTGAGGTACAGTATTGAGACCAGCGTGAGATACAGTATTGAGACCAGCGTGAGGTACAGTAGTGAGACCAGCGTGAGGTACAGTATTGAGGCCAGCGTGAGGTACAGTAGTGAGACCAGCGTGATGTTCAGTATTGAGGCCAGCGGGAGGTACAGTATTGAGACCAGCGTGAGATACAGTATTGAGACCAGCGTGAGGTACAGTAGTGAGGCCAGCGTGAGGTACAGTATTGAGACCAGCGTGAGGTACAGTATTGAGGCCAGCGGGAGGTACAGTAGTGAGGCCAGCGTGAGGTACAGTATTGAGACCAGCGTGAGGTACAGTATTGAGACCAGCGTGATGTTGGGTCCTCACCAGGACTTTGGGACAAAGAGCGGCCTGTAAGGTCGCTAGCCTGAAAACAGGCCTACATGTAAGGTTAAAAGCCTAAACAAAGGAACAAAGCTTAACCGCCATCTTGAATCTAAATCCTGGTCGCTCATTGGATGAGGCTCACAGGAAATTAGGGGAGATCCGGTGACACGCCTGCAGCGTCACTGAGGAGATATAAGCACAGCGCACCTACGAAGCGCTCTCTTTCCACTGCAACTCAGTTTGCTACAGGAGGTGACTTCACGTTGCAACTTCCCCTTTAAGCCTTGGCGCAGTTCCCGACCTCGCTGGACGAGTTAAGCTACTGTTCTCTTTGTTCACGGAACATTTTCGGACCCGAGATCACACCACCAGTGATCTCCCAACCTGCAGAAGGAAGAACCGGACCCCCGTTCTTCAAGAAGGAAAGACGCCCACTCCTTTCCTCCAAGTCGACTCTGGCTGTTTTCCCTCCGCTGCCGCACGGAGAATCAGCCCCGCCTTTCACCGCTGACGAGCGTGATAACGGCCCGTTGCCCCGAGCTGAACTCGCCGGACCATCAACGGACAAACACATCTTAAACGCTTCGAAAAGCGTACCAAGTAAGAGGCTTGTGTCTGGGCAGAGACTAGTAATAGTGTGTGTTACATTTAAGTTTTATTACTTTATTGTTTTGGGTTTACGGATCGCTGAGTCCGCCCGTTTGCTGCTTTGTTGTTGTTTTATTGCTGGCTGTGCGCTCCAAGCTGTGGGCTTTTCATTGTGTTTACTACGGCCACCACGGGAGAGACCTGTAACTGTATTTTACCGGTTAAAAGACCAGTACACGGCCGACGGACGTGAGTTCGCCTGCCGAGTTTCTGAGTGGTAAATATACAGCGACTACGTCTTTCTCCCTGCCGCTAGAATTCCTCTGTTGCTTGTTCACTGCTGTTACTTGTGTGCCCCACGCCGTGGGCTTTCTTTATGTTAGTTTCTACCATCACCGGAAAGACCGGTAATTAGGATCTCCTCTTTCTGCGCTCTGAGTGCGCCTTTCTTTTCTCCCTCTTTCGCTAACCCACGCACACACACACACACACATATACCCGTTTACGGACAACGTGGGGACCACAGTCCCCATTGCATGTTATTTTAACTTACGCGGCCTCGTCCGCCATTAGAGCCATCCCTCACGTGACGTAACCACGTACGTGGCTACGTCCACCTCGTGCTCCTCCCCTTTTTCTACACACACACACACACACACACACACACGTGCCTTATGCTTGTTTGATTGTAGTGTAGGAATTAGAGCTGTTTGTGTAGGATAGTTGTTTGTTTATTATAGGTATTATTGGTTATTAATTATCTTTGCTTATACATTATTAGTTACTGAGTAATGGTGTTGATGTTTGGGTAATTATAAATTGATATTGCTAATTTTAAATAAACTTGTTTTTACATTTAAAGAACAGTTGTCTGTGATTGTTTATGCATATGTATTGTAATAATAGTTGGTTGTGAGAGTCAGTGCTCGGATTCATCCTTTACTGTTCACCTCGTAAATATAAAGTAGTGAGTAAATACTGGTATTTTGAGTGAACAGCCCCTTTGAGACTGTATCAACGTTTGGTTATTGTTCCTTGATTCCAGGGTGGTGCCCCGTTATTGATAGTTGT
Source organism: Sebastolobus alascanus (assembly GCA_916701645.2). Taxonomy (NCBI): domain Eukaryota; kingdom Metazoa; phylum Chordata; class Actinopteri; order Perciformes; family Sebastidae; genus Sebastolobus; species Sebastolobus alascanus. Next base: position 2,416,470 of record CAKAOJ020000019.1, read on the forward strand.
TATTAATATTAATAATTTCTTTAATTTTATTAATCTTAGTAATTAATATTTGTTAATAACCAAATATATTCCTACCAAATCCCAACAGTGAGATACAGTATTGAGACCAGCGTGAGGTACAGTAGTGAGGCCAGCGTGAGGTACAGTAGTGAGACCAGCGGGAGGTACAGTATTGAGACCAGCGTGAGATACAGTATTGAGACCAGCGTGAGGTACAGTAGTGAGGCCAGCGTGAGGTACAGTAGTGAGACCAGCGTGAGGTAAAGTAGTGAGGCCAGCGTGAGGTACAGTATTGAGACCAGCGTGAGGTACATTATTGAGACCAGCGTGAGATACAGTATTGAGTCCAGCGTGAGGTACAGTAGTGAGGCCAGCGTGAGGTACAGTAGTGAGACCAGCGTGAGGTACAGTATTGAGGCCAGCGTGAGGTTCAGTATTAAGACCAGCGTGAGGTACAGTATTGAGGCCAGCGTGATGTTCAGTATTAAGACCAGCGTGAGGTTCAGTATTGAGACCAGCGTGAGGTTTCCATATTGAGACCAGCGTGAGGTACAGTAGTGAGACCAGCGTGAGACCAGCGTGAGGTACAGTATTGAGACCAGTGTGAGGTACAGTATTGAGGCCAGCATGAGGTACAGTATTGAGGCCAGCATGAGGGACTGCATTGAAACCAGCGTGAGGTTCAGTATTGAGACCATCTTGAGGTTGTCTACAGTTTTGTAGATTGTTAACTAAAATAGTTTGCTGCTTGGATCAGCTAACAATTACAGTAACTGGAAAAATTATTTCACATGCTAAGGTTTGTCCAGGTCACTGGATATCTTCTAGTCTGACATCCAAGAAGCTTCATCAATATGGAACTGACTGAAGAAAATATCCTCTTGACCAAACAGACAAAGTCCAGTTGCTTTAAATTAACTCCTCCACTTGTGTCATGTAAAACTAGAGGGTTCCTCTGCTTTAAGAAGATAAAGAGAGTACTCTTTTTTTAAATTATCACATTATGACCTGAATTTATAACATTATTCAATTTTTTTTTAGTGATTACAATGTAATAATGTTTCCATAATGTTATTACTAATTACATTATGAACAAAACTGTTATTACGTTATGCGTTCAAGGTATTGTTACATTATCTGCTGATTATTACATTATGAGCTTTTATGACATTTAAATTATTACATTATGCGCAGTTATTACGTTATACGCAGTTATTGCTGATTGCTTACAAAATATTTAATGTGCAGCTATTCTACATTTGCAAACAGCCGACAGATGCAGTTAGAGACTAGCTGGTGAACATATTGGAGTATTTAGCAGCTAAAGGACTGATATTGCCCTCGGGGGTGTTCACCATACCAACTTTACAAGGTGGTAATATGTAAAAGTTGTGTTTGCAGCTTGCTGTGCTGAAGGTCAAAAGCACAATCAAATACATATAACTACTTGTGTAACTGTGTGTGCCATGTGGTGCTTTTAAGCTAAGAACACACTGATCACTCGTCTCTCTCGATGCTACAATAGCTTGAGGCTGAGTGACAATTCAATATCAGCGCAGTTTTTTATTTTTTATTTAAAATCTGTATACATTACATTGTGTAGTGGTGGAGTATACGGTAACTTGAGGCTGTAACAACACATCACTACTAACGATAAGTGGATACAACAACATATTTTAAGGCTGGAGCACATTTTCATTTTAATGTCCTTGATGGTTTGTAAAAGTCTGTTTTTATTCTTTTAAAATCAGAATGAAATGACAATTTAAACTTTTTTAAACTTGTATGCATTAACTGTTTATTAGGGCCATTTCCTGCTCCATATATACAGAAAACCTTGCTGCTGTACTAATTACACCCTTAATGTATCTGATTGTGTGCTGTGACGTGCTTTATCCTCAGCTAGATTTATTTTAATAAATGTGCCAAATGAATAGATATCATTGATCTACGCAGGATCAGACCACTCAACATTTTGAGGTGTTTAAGACTGTCATGTGCCAGATTGGAGGATCAGCTCCTGACGTGTTGACATGTTTGACACAAGTGTAGAAAATAGAGTACAAAGAGAAGGTGGAGAAACTGGGAGCAATGAACAGTGTTGAGGAGGACTGAACACTGTCAGTTTGCAGAGTTTTCCTGAAGAAAAACAGTGAAAACAGTCACAGAGAAAGATGAAAACACACCTGTCTTTCTTCCTCTTCAAGTTTTCTCATTGTTCCTCTGTTCTCTCTTCTTCCTGCCCACCCACTACAGTCTAACACATCTTTTGCATTTTCTTCCCTACCTCTTATCTGTGACCTCATTCACCCTCCATCCACCCACACACACAGACACAGACACACAAACACAACAAGTGTGTTTGAATAAAGGTGGATTGTTCAGCTCTCCATTGTTGTGACCGAGGTGGTGGGATAAGGTAGACCTTTTTTAATCAATACACTGTTAAAACAGAGAGAAACTGCTTTCATTTTGCTTTCAAATGGACATTGACTGGTTAAGCTAAAAAAAAAATACCAGGATTGCTCATATTTTATTGATAATATGAATAATAATAGAATAGTAACTTTTCTGAACAAAGTTATTAAGTCCTTAGACAAAGAACCAAAACATATATAATACACATATAATATATGAGTGGAAATATAAAGTAAATGTAATGAAAAGCCAAATCAAAAAGGTACGTTCTTAGTTGATGTCTATAAGAAAATAAAGAAATAGCGATGTGGATTGTGAATGTTAGCTCATTCCACACTTTAGGAGCCACGAAGGTCATTGTTTAGCTTTTCTCTTGACTTAAAAAGATTTTCATGAAATCAAACCCTGTTTTGATACTATGGTCTGCATTTTCTCACCAATAGATATTTAAAGCTTCAGTAGGCAGAATCTCTTTGGCATCATTGGGCAAAGATCCAATAACATTTCAGCATATTGTAATTCAAGTGTTCTGAGAGAAAACTAGACTTCTGCTCATCCTCATGGCTCTGTTTTCAGGCCCTAGCTGCCCGTGACGGGAGACTTTGACCAATCACAGGTCATTTCAGAGAGAGAGAGCGTTCCTATTGGTTGTGCTCCGGCTGGTGGCCGGTGCTTGGTAATTCCTCGGCAGATCTCAACATGGCTGCCGGGTCACAAACTTTCTAATTTTTACAGCTAAACAGTACACTACAAGATGTTTCTGAAAACATTTGAGGAGAGAAATAGGCATTACAGTAACAGAATATTAATTCATATTTGATCAGCGCTGCCTAGTTTGACTGTTTGAGATCACGAGTGATTGACAGCTGCTCAGAGACGGCAAGGCTCCAGATCAGCTCTGACTGCTTGTTTTCCTCCGGTCTGTGAAATCTTTCAGATGCCATTAGGAGCACCGGAGGACACAGAGGAACATGATTTTTTTCAGGTTTCCCGTCTCATGCACTACTGTCAGGATATAGTGACCGTTTTATAAACAATTCTGTAATCATCTGTCTATAAGATAGTTTTCATTGCTTTTTCATTCCCACACTGGATTTAAATTGCATACCTACACATGAGGAATTCATAAAAAAATCATGTATGTAGTCCAGTGTGATGTTTGTATCTCATCATCAGCCTCCTGTTTACTTTTCAATAGCTGTATAAAATATTGTATGTATTAATGCTAATGTTAATTACCAAAAGCTAACCAAACACACTGCTGCTTCACATTAAAAGTCTTTAAATGGTAAAACACAGTGTGGCTTTTATTGTGAAGCAGTTACACAAAACAATGTATTTGTCATTTAGCTTACCCATGGAGGGGCCCAAAGTGTCAAGGCCCCCCCTCCCGGCCCCCTGTACCAACCAGGAGGAGACTCAAAATTACCACAAAGAGACAAAAAACAACTACAAAGAGACACAAAACAACTAAAAAGAGACACAAAACAACTACAAAGAGACACAAAATTACTAAAAAGAGACACAAAATAACTACAAAGAAAGAGACACAAAACAACTACAAAGAGACACAAAACAACTACAAAGAGATGCAAAACAGCTGCAAAGAAACACAGAGATACTCTCAACGACTATGAAAAGGGGCAAAACAATCACAAAGAGACACAAAATGACTACAAAGAGACAAAAAACAACTACAAAGAGACACAAAATGTCTACAAAGAGACAAAAAACAACTACAAAGAGACACAAAATGACTACTAAGAAAGAGACACAAAACAACTACAAATAGACAAAATGACTACAAAGAGAGACACAAAACAACCACAAAGAGACACAAAACGATTACAAAGAGACACAAAACAACTACAAAGAGACACAAAACAACTACAAAGAGACACAAAATAACTACAAAGAGACACAAAACAACCACAAAGAGACACAAAACGATTACAAAGAGACAAAAAACAACTACAAAGAGACACAAAATGACTAAGAAAGAGACACAAAACAACTACAAATAGACACAAAATGACTACAAAGAGAGACACAAAACAACTACAAAGAGACACAAAACAACCACAAAGAGACACAAAATGATTACAAAGAAAGAGACACAAAATGACCACAAAGAGAAGCTTAACAACTAACTATAGGTAACCATGGTAAACAGTAACCACGGGTGTCACCAAATCAACCTGGGCTGAAATCTTAAGGATTACAATTTTGAGTTTTTGCCCTTGTACATAAACTAGAAATATAGCTTGCAGTGCAGTTATATTTTATATTTTATATATGATCAACAGAATCTTAGTGTTATTCTATATTATTCTGACGGCAACAAATGTCATGGAAAGATCAAAACAACGTTTGTCTCAAAAACTGACTTCCCTGCTGTTTGTAGCTCTCAGCTTCAAGCCCATTGGTTCTGCTGAGCGGAATGCTCTGGAGATGCATTATGCACGTGCTTGCAGCCGGGTACTGCCGGAGAAGCAGTGCGTAATGCGAATCCATAAACCTCAAAACGTCGCCATTTAGGGGAAGGAGGGCCTGCAAACTTTGAAGTAGCCTACGTCTACACTAACACACAGAGGGATGATGAGAGGAGATGCCACAGAGGTGTGTGTGCACTGTTATCTCTCTGGTCACGGTGGTCACGCCAGTGACCGGAGGAGAACACGCAGCAGGTTGAGCAACACAGAATACCTGAGAGCCTTACTTCATTATATTCATTATATTCTGAATTGTCACCTGCCGCCTGATATTAGTGGTTTTCTTAACATGAATAAAAACATTGTTCTGGCGCCGACACTGTATTTAACTGAGGAGGAGGAGCGCTGCTGCGTCCCTGTGTGCGTAACAAGCAGAGCGTGTTGTGAACCTGCCTGTAGACACATCTTACTATCTGAATAATGCACCCTTTAAAAAGCAGGAAAATACTGCACCAGACTTTAAACCAGGTTTTTGTTGGTAAATGATGCAATCGCTTTCTGCTACCTCAAGATGCGCCAACAAAGCACCTGACCACACCTCATATTAAGACCAATACGCCATGGGCGCACAGATGGGTGCAAGTACATTTTCTACTTACACAACGTGGGCGCTTAGCATGAAAATGACAACTGTATCAGTCTGAAATTAACAATGACATTTGCGCTGTGCACCGCTTTTCGCCGGGTGTAAGATAGGGCCCTTGGAGTCTACAGCCACATTAGCGGCTGTGCGAGGCTGTACTTAGGCACAGTGGTGCTTTAAGCTAATGTGAACATCAACATACTTAACAACAATGCTAACATTGCTGATGTTTAGCAGGTTCACCATCTTAGTTTAGTATGTCAGCATGCTAGTATTTGCTAATTAGCACTAAACACAAAGGTTTGTGTCTTAAGTTAACCCTCAAGTTGCAAAATTCTTGCGAGATGGTTAAGGTTAGGATAGGTCGTTGGGCAGCAAGTCTTGCGCGAGTTTTCACACGTTTTCGCAACTTGGGGGTTGTAGACACGACCAACACAAAGTAGGCCTAAAGCTGAGGCTGATGGGAACATCTTTGTATTTCATTGCAATCGATCCAATAGTAGTTAAAATGTTAATCTGCTAGCAGCGCCACAGAAAAAGTCAGAGGATCACCAAAGATATAAGGATATATCCTCCGAGGAACATCAACATGAAAGTCTACAAACTTTCATGGCAATCCATCCAACAGTTGTTGAGGTATTCCAGTCTGGACCAAAGTGAATTTACTGTCACATTTGCACATATGCAAACAAGCTCAAACGCTCTGAATGAGGAGAGATTATGCAAAAGTGTTTGCAGTGTTTTCATGGGATTTGTTGGCAAGAAGATAAATAAACTCCAGAAGCAATTGGAAACCAATGCAGGAATATTAAAATTGGGGTAATGTGTTGTCTTTTAATAGTTCCAGTTCAAAAGAAGCTTCATATTGGAGACTGAGAAGTTCAGTTTAACATTAAAACTTCTTTGACAGAATGAGAGCGAGACATCTGATAAAAAACTATATTTTTTTATTCATCAGGCTTGGCAGCACCACCATTGTGAACTGAGCTTTTAGTAGAGTTTCGGTCAGATGTCACTGGTCAGTGTTATTGCTCACAAATACACAATGAGCATTTTATCTGCTGTGAAAGCTGTGGGGGACAAACTTAAAAGGGCCTGGATTACATCCTTCTCACCTCAGTTCATGCTGCCTACACTGAAGTTACATCTCTCAGTTTGCCTCCGTCCATTTCATTTGCATGCAATCAGCCAAATAGAATTTAGTTTATATATTCTGTCAGAAAACAGGGTAAAAGGGCATCGTAAACGAGCCAACATACAGAGAAGTCCTGCTGCTTATCGTGTAGCTGCAGCAGTTCGACTTGTTCCACTGATGAATCTGGTTTCTACATCTTTTTATCAGGAAGGTTGCTGTAGGCTATCTATTGTGATTTATTGTGTGGGGGCAGCTGTGGCTCAGAGGTAGAGTGGGTCATCAGAAGGTTGGCGGTTTGATCCCTGGCTCCTCCAGTCTGCATATCGATGTGTCTTTGGGCAAGACACTTAACGAAGGCTGTGATCGGTGTGTGAATGAGTATTTAGATTAGATCCTGATGGGCAGGTTGGCACCTTGCATGGCAGCCTCTAGTTGTGTGAATGGGTGAATGCTGACATGTAGTGCCAAACTGACAAACTTCTTTTGTCTGCAGTAATCACATTTTTTAATATTCATTTTTTTCACTATTAGACTAAAGTTTTTGTTTCCTTAGCATGATTAATGCTTTTGTAGAAAAATACCCAAATTGAAAGATATCAGTTTTGTTAACAGAGTGAAGAACACATTTAAGAATGTGTCCAATCTATGATGTATCTAGTGTTAATAAAGGACCAGACTGAAACATCTCAACAACTATTGGATGGATTTCCATGACATTTTGTATAAACATTCATGATCCCATGTTTAGTTGCTGCAAGTCTTTAGTTTGCTCTTATTGATAAAATCACCAGATCGGCAGCATTACACCAGAAACAGACGTAGCTCTGGGACATCTATTCTCAGCACATCGTCTAAGACCCAGTTTCCACCAAAATAACAACAGCTATCTTTGTGCTTCCTCACTTGAATGAACCTCCCACCTGTTTGTTCCTCTCCTCCCACCTGAGCTGGGCACCAAAATACCACGGATAGGCAAAGCCAATTTCAACTGTCGGAGTGCTCTTATGTGTAGTACAATGCTATTGATACATGAACTTGTAGACATGTAGACATGCCTCATGACATGGTTACAGATGAGTTTACCTTTGATTACAGATCAGTTGAGACAATATACCTGTGTTAGGCTACATTTACACCAAATCAGGCATTGTGGTGAAAACGCCAGTCTTCCCATTCATTTGAATGTGGGTAGTGTGTTTAACCTGCAGCAGTGGGGACTGTAGGGGATGTTGAAAAAAATTTAAGTGGCCTGAGGTAAAAAATTGAAACAGAATCAACTTTTAGAGAAACACAGCTTGACGTCACGCTGCGGTGGCCAATCATGTCTCTGCCGCTTCAGAGCTGTGCAACCCAGCCATGAGAGAGCAAAAGACGTTAATCGCTTGTTAATGGGCCATTAAGTGTCACTCCCTCACCGCCGCACAACCCTGCCCTAATCACCACAATGCATGATTTGGTGTGAATGCAGCTTTATGCTTGGGCCAAGCTGCCCGTGTGAGCTGTGTGTGAGGGCTGCCTCGCTGAACTACTGTGTATCTTGTGTGTGTGGCGTCCACACTGGCAGCGTTTCTGCTGCTGCTGCCAGCTCTTTCTTTCTACATAGAGTTTGCCTTTCATAATGGCCATTTCATTTAATTATAAATATCATTTATGTGTATTTTAGATATAAAAAGGTTAAGAAGTGTATTGCTCATTTGTAAATAATAGTAATAATCCACAATTAAAACCCAGTACTTTATTCATTCATGGAGGCCTGCAAGCCACATTTTCGGCAACAGTGTCTTGAAAATAATTCAGAATAAAAGCCTCGTGTCAATACATGAAGGAATGGAATATGGAATATGGAATATTTTGAAATGGAAGCAGGAAGTGCTGATTTGAAAATAAATCTTTACTTTTTTTCATGTCCGTGACATATTCTACAGATACAGACATCGAAACTAGTAATGTAGCTGGTATGATGTCAATATACAGTCAATAGATCACTTTCACTGGCTGTTGTTGTTGTGAACCGCATTCTGCTTGCGGTAAAAAATAGGCGACACCTCGAATCTCTAGAAGAGACGCAGCTGACACGCAGCCGAGCCGCGCGGTTCATGCGGGCTGTGTGGCTGCTCTAACCTGTTAACATGGACACCGAAATAAAAAACAACAGGTTCCGCAGCCGCCACGCGCTGCTGACGGTCCCTGTGTGGCCCGGGCTTTAGAACCATGGACAGCGTCAGGAAAGAGAGAGAGATATACTGTATAACCGTCTCTGTCTAATAGCCTACCGATTAATAAAAAGAGAAACTATTAACACCATGTAGTGAGAAATTTCGGCTTCTCTCAGCAAAACAACCTACGCTACTGCAGACAGATAATCAGCAAGCCAATTTACAAAAAGCTTCAACATAATCTTGGGATGCCCATGGCCCCCCAAGTCTCTTAATTATATAGTGCTTCACTTTGACGTAATAATGGCCAAACAATGACTGTAGGTATTTACAGTTTAAGGAAGGCAAAAATGACCTGAGACCAGCTCGTATGTAAAGCTCCCCTCACATTAATGTTTATTACAGAGACAATTGGTGGTATGTTGTTTTGTGAGAACACATTGTGTGTTCAGGAAGGATGAGTGGCAGGGTGTGGTAATAAAGACAAGAAGGCAGGATGGAGGCAGCAGGAAAAGGAAACGGTCATGATTGAAGGTGACTGAGGAACAGAGGCACATCCACATGGTTTGGACTGATAAAAGAGGCCCACAGGTTTACATTAAATAACAGCATGAGTAATCATCATCATTATTATTACATGTAAATGAAACGAGCAGAAAAGAAAGAAAGTGAATATACGTATGTTCACTAAAGTAGTGTAAAATTAAATTCATTCATTTATGTGGTGCAAAACCTATAAAATTATCTTTTCAGCTCTAATTAATAGTCATTTTTTAATAATTCCCTGCTTTACAGTGCAATCATACAGCTACTAAAACATTTACTACTTCTACTATCTATTAATACTAATAATCATCATCATTAAATCTGTCAATAATTATAATCTTGTAAAGTAAAATAATCAAAGTAGATGAAATCAACTTTATTTACAAATTAGAGCAAGGTTTAAAATAGTGCCTTTGGGCTTCATATAGAAAAAACACACTCGGAAGATAAAAGGAAACAAAACAAAAGGTTGAAACCTGTAAATTAAATTAATAAAATAAATTGAAAATACATAAGGTTTAAAGTGATCAAAAGCAATTACAAAACAAGTTGATTATGAATTGGCCGCCGTTCCTCAAACTATAAACAGCAATGAAATTCGAGCTGAAGGAGGGTTGAGCGTGATGAGACTACACTTTGTCTGGAGTCGGAATTAGTCACATGGAGACGTACACGGGGCTATTCACAGTGAGTCACCTCAGGACACATATTGCATACTTCAAAATATTCTTGATTTCTTTGGCAAAAAGCAATGAGTATCCAATATATCTCACTGCAGCCAGACATTGTTGACTGACTCCTTTATTGTGTTGATGCCTTGTTTTGTTTGTCTTAATCTCAACTTTTATATTGAAAGCTTATAAATGGAATTAATAAAATGACTAGGCAGGGCTGTATTTCCCTGCAGTCACAGTGCTGTCAGTGTGGTAACTAACTGTGATCACATGCTAATTTCCTCCATTCTGTGTCCGTTGTGTTATTGTATGGCAAATCTGTGATACTGTTTGCAGGGATGAATATAATAAACAGATTTCGCAGTTAATATACAAGAAATCAATGTACATTACCATTTTGTAATAAGTAAACTTAGACACAAAGAGAAGGTGACATTTTTTTGAAGATTTAATATGTATAGAGGCTGTGACAATCATGAATTATCACATTCACTACTTTCACCCCCTTTAATCACAGGGCTATCCCCGTCATGACACACTGACAGTTTGGGAGTCCTGTAGAGAGTTTCTCTGAGAGGAAACTTACTGTTGTCTGGGCCTATGGAAATTATTTTTCAACTTTAGTTTTGAACCCGAACAATCTCTATCACATCACGTTGCTCGCCACAGCCACAGGCTATTTTAATTCAAATGTGGAGCTCCAGACATAATTTTGGCCAGGATGGAGACACCGGGTGAAACTAAGACAGGAACGGACGCCCCTAAGGGAGTTATAAGTGGAGCGAGAAGTTGTAAGTGATTCACATTTTTTTAACCTACACGCCTGTTGACGTGCAGAAGGAACTGTGTAGAATAATTAATCAAAACGACATGTTTGATGTGAACATAAGCACGGAGGGTTCTGTGGTTCAACAGTCTGATGCTGGTTCCATGTCCGTGCATAATTGTGGCTTGACAGCACGCAATATCTCTCTAGTTAGACTGCAGCGGGGTGCGCTGTGCTGGCTCTCTGTAGGTACACTTATCTGGTGCGCACAAATTAATTAATGAGTGGACCAGACCATGACAAAGTCTATGTAAGTATATAATAGTTATCATTATTTAATTGAGGTGAAAACCGGAACAATTTGGTAGTGACTGTTTGTGACTATATGTTGGGACTCAGGACACCCAGCTTGAAACCGGGACAGTCCCAGACCAACCGGGACGTCTGCTCACTATAGTGAGCAGACGTCCCGGTTAGCATATATGCTAATAGCAAAAGTTAGCATGCTAACACACTAAACTAAGATGGTGAACACGTGCTTAAGGCAACGTTAAGACCATGGATGTATTAAGAGAACTGGATACAGCGTTGGAGGCGGGGCCCAGTTCATTCCTATGAAAGTTGCTCAGTGGCGCATGAAGCCAAAATGGCTCGACTTCCGCCTGGAAAAGTACCCGGATCTTGCGGTGATGTTCCGCATCCATTGGGCCCATAGAACATGCGCAGTAGCGTCCACTCAGTCACATGGCCCCAACGTCGCGCTGTCGCTACGGCTTGTGCTGTTGTCACGGCTTGTGCTGTCGTCACGGTCTGGGTCTAATTCACATGAACGAAGGAAGGGAAATAACTCTGGATTCAGCTATTAGTGCATTTTACAACTTTTAGGACGTAATGATTTAAATTAGGACTATTAGAGTGTTCGTACTGGGGAGTTGATTTACCTAAAATAAAAATTATACGCTGAGTTACAGACGTCTCTTTCCCAATGTAAGTCTATGGTAAAAAGTATTTTTGGGCCCAATGGCATCACGTGACGGACACGGAAGTTGTAGTACCGCCGTTTGGCCACTACGAAAATTAGGATCAACGACCGACGCTCTTCCTGGGGGCTTGTTTCAGACCGACACACTTCCCTTTCATTCATTTGTACAGCCTCACAGAGCCACCAGCATGACTGTACACTGTTAAAAGGTATTTATAGTTTTGAGTTATGCATGGTGAATTTTTCAATCAATTTTGTCACTTTTCCAGCATGAACGCTACTGAAAACGTAGCCTAGTTAGTAAGTGGTATGGAATGGGGTCAAAAGCCTCTAGCCTCAAACCCAAAGAAATTCGCAAGTGGTTGAACTGGCATATAACCCCAGATTATAGAGTTCAGTATGAGCAAGGCTTTAACCTTATCAGCATGGTTGAGAATGTTAACATGGCCAACAGGACCAAACTTGGTAGCTTTGTCTCACTGACCAGTGAATTGAAGTGAATCATTTCAAATACATTTTTTCACCCACTTGTTGGTGCTGGTGTTCTAAGTAAGTAGCCTATATGATGGTTTGATGAAGGCTAATCTTTTTGCAATAGCAGTAGCAGCAGTAGCATTAGAATTGAGAGGTAGCCTGCAGGTCTTTACCACTCTGCCCAACCGTTCTATTAACCTCATTGTTTCCCTCGTCTGCTGAGCGTCACTGTGAGGTGTTTTAGAAAAAGAGACTCGGTAAGCATTCCTGTCTCTAAATTGCTGTCTCTCTCCTGTCTGCCTCGTGAAACAGTCACCAAAGAATTGGAAGAATGGGGTAAAGGGAGGGACGGAGTCAGTAGGAGGGCAAGGCAACTGGGGAGAGGGACGACTGGAGGGCGTCACAGAGGGGGGAGACGAGAGGGGGAAGCTCCAATGATGGAAGAAGGAAGGAAATGAGGACTGGAGGAAAAGAGAAAGGAAGGTAGGGGGTTAATAGTGGGGTCTGAATAGGGGCTTAACCCCCCTGCAGGCTCACAAGCACACGCACACTGGATTAAGGCTGTACACATGAAAGGGCCCACATTGGACAAACTCTTAACGACACACACCGGCCACAGGCCTGGCATGGATATTCTCATGCTTCCTCTACAGTTCACAGGAATTTCACCGATCTATTCACTTTATATTCCACGTCATAAATCTAATCACATGTCACGCTTGTCTGAGTGAGAGGATTTTCCAAAGATGGACAAGGAAGACAAAGAGGGAGGATTCTCCTCAGTTCCACTGTGGAAATTCCTCATCAACTTGTGAATAACATCACTTGGCAGTCATGGAAATGGTGGCAGACAGCCCCATGTTTGGTGACAAGCATGATTGGATTTTCATTCTTTCTGTCTTTCTTCTTGCCCCATGGGTGGCTAGAGGTGCCAAAACTGCATCTTTGGCTTCTCTTGATAACAAATTGTCTGAGGTAATCTGTCCTTGGCAGGGCTGATTGCCCAAAGATCAATGGCTACAATCCAGATGTTGGACAGTCATGCCAATGTCAGAAATACTAAATACCAGATAATTTAATTATTGGTCACAATAGCATGTAATAGAATTTCTTGATGATGTAAGACTGGGAAGCTCTCAGGACAATATTGCTTCTTTTTTCATTTCTCTCATGTTGCTAGAAGTGTAATGTATGGACATCTCCAACCTCAACATACACCAGAATGACTGATCAAAAACACTGGTAGCTAATGTTAGCAAACTTTATATATTTATAGATATTACTGTGTAACAGACAGTGCCAAGTCAGTTTGTTGACTTTATGATTCTCCTGTATTTGTGCTACTGTTTGTTTTTAGCATGTCCCGTATCACATAATCACCACTGTTTTGCAAACGTTACATAGGCTCACTTAGTTTCAGGTACGTTCATACGACTTCACTCTACACTGTACACAGTCCTCACACTGTACCAACATGCATTCTAAAGTTCAGAAGAAGCTAAAATGAGGCTTCAGCAGTCTAAATTAGCCAAATTGAGCTATCTTCTGAAGTCTAAGGTCTTTTTAGTTAAAATTTCCCTTTTTGTTTCCACAGACAGTGTTTCCTCACACTTAAGTTGAATTAATATTTATTCATAAACAGGTATTCTTCACTTGGAGCCAGCTGGCCGTGCTACTAACCAACCAGCCTGGTTTAAAGAGTAGTGGAATCTGAGAGGCAGGGGGATGGCAGCGTCCATCTGTGGAGTCAGGAGGGGGTCTCTAATCTCTGTCTCTGGAACCCCCACGCCACAGCAGAGATGGACAGAGGAAATACTGTAAAATGGGAAAAGAGGGGGCTATTATACTCCAGCACAGAGCCTGTTTTGATTGCCCAGCATTTTTATGAGGGCTTAAAGCTCAGGGTGGGTGTGTTTCTGGATGTCTGATTGGTGGGAAAAAATAGAACGGATGTAACTGTATGTGAATTTAACTCAGGCTGGAATATGGAGCCTGAAGTGTGCTCAAGATCTACCTACGGGCTACAAAATATGTGATGTAACTACACACATTTTTTTGGTTTTACATCATATACAAAAAAGTGAGTCTCTACAGATTTGAATGGCATAACCTCATTTTCAATCCTCACACTCACTTCTGTGGTGTGCAATATGCATGAACATTGTTGAGTTGCATAGACAGGATATTCTTATGATAATTGCGTACACAACCAGTCTCACAGTATTTGTGATCTCTGCAGGGAGGAATAGTTGTCGAAATTTCTAACACTTGTTATCATTTACATTTTATTTAACATGGGGGGTGGGGGGGTGCAGAGGGTCGCAGGTTCAAACCCGGCTTCCGGCTTCCTCCCACAGTCCAAGGCATGCAGGTTAGGTTAATGTTGCCTCTAAATTGCCCGTAGATGTGAATGGTTGTCTGTCTCTATGTGTCAGTTTTCACTTAATTAAAATGGTCGCTTCAATGTTTACTCTGGAGATCTGATGATGGAATATGGAGCTGAACGGTAGAATTTATTGTGAAAATAAAATGCAACAACTCTCAATTTACAATAACATTTATTTGCCAGAAAATGTGAGACTTTTGCTGAACAGTGACCAACATTACATTATTATTTAACATTATTTACACATGTGCTTTCCTTCAGTGTTATGTCAAAATGTCTCCTGAGAAAAAGGCCTGTACCTGACTGAGAGCAAGTTGAATGGCCATCCCGTTCTCACTCGCAACTTGTCAAATATCGCCGTTTGGTCAGTGCCCCTCGGCATCGGAAACCGACGCACAGAGGCACCCCTCAGCGACAGTATGTGACAAACCTGGCTTTCAACTAACTCCAATGTAAACCCACCCACGGCGTTATTAGACAGTCGGTGCAAGTGACGTTGTATTAACAGCGTGAGAGTCCGCTCAGGGCGGGAAGGAGGGGTGGTGGATGGGTCAAACAAACACAAGACTTTCAACCAGGAGACCGCTGTTTGTGTCCCGTGTGAAAAAGTAAAAGTAACGATTTACAGTATTTTGTCACATCAGTCTTTCGTCAGTATTGTCAGTCCCGTGAGTCGTAGTCCCATGAGTCGTAGTCCCGTGAGTCGTTAGTATCGTCAGCCCTGAAACTAACGTCAACCACAACCGTTTCCTAACTCTAAGTGGTTGTGTTGTATAAACCTAACCTCCTGTGAAAACGGAAGTTTATTTTGGAAGGACACAATTCATGTAACGAGCGTATATTGACACGCCGTCACTGGTCCGTCCAAAAGTAACGCTAGAGGGGTACCCTGTGGTTCGGTCTCCGTTGCCGAGGGGCACTGACCAAGCGGCGGTATTTGACGAGTTGGGAGTGAGACTATGTTGGAATGGGACTACAAGCAGGAAACAAAAAACCCGTCTCCCAGTTAAAAAGAAGTAACACACCGTGTGTTACTTCTTTTCAACCATTTTTTTCACATAACCTTGATTTAATTCTGTAAATAGTTTACTTTAATATAATTGCCACTTTTGTTTCAAACCACGTGTGTTCTCCCTCCTTTTTTGTCTGAACCTTGAGCCACTTCATGACAGTGAACTGAACAAGGATGTGTTTTATTGCTTATGAGGTAACCATTTCACTTTTGGTTCAGAGGTATGCATCATTTCCCCATTCAAATGATACATAGTCTTGCTTTCAAAAGAGAGGAGGTTGTGGTTGAGAGGGCTGCAAGTCACCACCAATATCTTCTGTAATTTTACAGTAATTCTACAACCCTTTGATGAACTTATAGTTATTATAGAAGCATGTGTTCACCCTTTGGTACCACAGCCTTGTTTAACCCTGGTCAGGTGCAGGGTCACAAAGACCAACAGCAAAGCTTTACCTCGGGTCACTGCACTGCAGACTGAATAAACTGGATGGGATAGCGTGCCTCCAACTGACTTCTGTGTCCGAGAGATGTCAGTTAAACTTATATTTGAGACCATAGGGAAGGATAAAATAAAATATTGCTAATCAACGGTTGGGCAAAATTGGCATATCATTTTTAATTATAATGGGACGTGAGACCTGCAAAGAAATGATGTCCCATCAAACTGCAAAATACTGTGCAATTCCTTTGAGGAACGCAGTTTAAAGGGTCAATAAGACATTTCATTAATCCTGTTCTGTCATTCAAACTTCTGCATGTAAACACTCCTGTATGCAAACTGCTTTCTCTCAGGAGGAAACACATGGGGGCTTGAAGCACAACACAAAGGAGTCTCTTTTTTTCTTCCTCTCCCATGGCCTCAGGCAGCCAAGCTCCCCTGGACTCTCTCTCTGTGTGTGTGTGTTTGTGTGTGTGTGTGTGTGTGTGTGTGTATGTTTGCTGGGAATCTCACAGGACATCAGAGGGCTCCAAGATGCTCCACTCAGTGATTAGCTGTGCTCAGCAAGCTCCACAGAGAGCCGCTCAAACATGCTCAGTCCCACAGACACACACAGTTTGTCTGGCTGATAGAGGCAGGCAGACTGGCAGGCCCACTTGTCACTGGCTAAGCTGATGAACTGACAAATGTGTATCTGTGTGTGTGTGCGTGTGTGTGTGTGTGTGTGTGTGTATGAGAAATGGTGGATGCATTTGTCTATCTTTTATCTCTGTGTATATATTTCATTTCTGCATGTACATGCACACTTGTGTGCGTGGATATGAAGAGCAGGGGCTGGTCGTGCTTGTGTAGAGAATGGCTTTCGTTGACTAAGCCAAAGTCTGAGCACCTCTGTGTAGTGACTGATGCTGACAGACAGACTGAGGACATGGTGAAAGTCTCAGTCCAACATTTCCAACATAAATATACCGTCACAGGGCCGGTACATGCCTTTTCGGTGCCCTAAGCAGGATTTTATTTGAGTAGCCCCCTCCCCCACTGCAATAAATACATATCAGTAACATGCTCCCATAAGCTCGGTGAATCCTTCCCTTGTTGCACGAGTCATCAAACACCTTGCTGCTGTATTTTCTGTACTTTCAGCAGATGCGTAACATCAAAGGAATTCAAACTTGACATAAAATCTGTCTTTATGTTGACAGCGTCTTACTCTCTTTGCAAGGCCGTCATAAATCCCTGCAAGAAGATATTAAACTTACCAAGACACTCAGCTATTCCTCAGCTATGAATTAGGCCAAATCACCAACTACACACAGCTCATACTGCATCCACAGGAACATCAGGTATTTCAAACACTACCAGCAAGCTGTCAGACCTGTGCAGGCTCAACTTATGCTTCTAAGGCCCTTTTCAGACCTGGCATTAACATACATCCTGAGTGATCCGAACACACTAAGTACATCTGTTCACACCTGGCATTAGAATGCGTCTCCAGTGACCACTTGTGATCCGATCTCACTTCCCCGCTCTATATGCAAATAAACACGTAGTAAACACATGGCTGATACAGCAGCAGTAGTGACGGAATATTAGATGAATGTCAGTAGTAATATCCTACATACTCGTGAATTCAGCAACATTTTATTAACATCAAAATAAAAGGCTATTGTACTGGCGGTCCCCGGGGACCTCCGCGTCGCTAGCACCGCTGCCTTTGCCAGACAACAGCCGGGTACAGAGCTTCAGAGAGCCGGGGAGGAGAACAGGCGGGCAGGCGGGCAAGCAAGAGAGCGAGCGAGCGGGCTCCATGCAAAGCACCAGAACAAAAACACCGACTACTCTCCGACAGTATGATAATAATGCACTTTGCGTGCCGAGTCTGATAGTCTGTAGATAGATAGATAGATAGATAGATAGATAGATAGATAGTAACTTTATTGATCCCGAGGGAAATTCAAGATATGTAGCCTATAGATAAGATATATATTAATAAAATACAGTTTTCGGCCGTCGCCATCTTGTTTTTTTTTTTTAACCAGAAGTGACACGAGAGGGTGGAGCTAAGTACAACCAAACGCTGAATAAAACATTTTTAAGCGACCAAAAATGTTACAATTTACTTTCATGAACTGAAAAAACACTGTGAAATGGTAAGAGTTTTAAGATGAAAACACAGACAACTCCCAGACCGGACAACGCAGTGGTAACGACCTGTCAATCACAAGGTAGCCACGCCCTAAAGCATACCCTGCTTTATGGTCTATTTGACGCTAAATGGGACCATAATTTACTAAATGAACATCATGCTGTATTGAAGAAGACTTGAAACTAGTGATTGAGACCATAAACTCATGTTTACAATGTTTACTGAGGTAATAAATCAAGTGAGAAGTAGGCTCATTTTCTCATAGACTTCTATACAATCAGACTTCTTTTTGCAACCAGAGGTTGCCGCCTGCCAAATACCTGCAAAACTAATGACAATTTTAGTTCTCATTAGCAAATTTTAGCATGGTACCACACTAGTCTAAGATGGTGTCCATGGTAACCACTATATCTGCTAAACATTACCATGTTTACATAGTCATTGTTAGCATGCTGATGTTAGCATTTAGCTCAAAGCACCACTGTGTACAGCCTAACAGCATAGCTTTAGTCCAATTCATGTCAACTGGAAAGCCCTTCAAAACTATTGTTGAGCATTTATACAACTAAATGAACCTGTATACACGTGCTGCTTTCTCTCATGGGCAGAATATTTATTATTTCTAATTTGTCCTGAAATTAATGGCCTGTTTTGTAGCGATACTTACCTGCACATTATACCAAATGGTTTATTGCGTAGATTCATACCATTAGTCTCAGAAATGACCAAATTATGTCTGAAAAGTTAATTACGATGTGGACTTACAGCACAACGTATCTTAGCAAACTATTTACATTTTGTTCTTAACTGGATTCATTCTGACCAGAATAAGAAGGACATCCACAGTTCTGGTCTACCATTTCTCTCATCTTTTATGAAATCACACAAATGTTTCAAAACAGTAAAACAGTTCCAATAACTCTGGAAGGTGGCAGTTTTTTTTTTCAACAACACTTTCAGAGACCACACATTAGCACACCTTATATATTGCTTCAAACTGTTGTAAATGCCAATTTGGGAAAATACTTAATTTAAAATCAATTGAAAATGTTATACTTAAACACTTTGAATCAACACATAAGATACCTCTATTATGAAGATCAATCATCAATAAACCCAAACCCAGGAACTTCTAAATGACCTTAAAGCTGAAGTAGGTGATATTGGCGCAAATATGATTTAAAAGAGTTATTTTTAGAAAACGGCCGCTATATCGTGACAGTATGAAACAGGTAACCTGAAAAAAATCATGTTCCTCTGTGTCCTACTGTGTCCTCCGGTGCTCCTAACGGCATCTGAAAGATGTAACTTACCGGAGGAAAACAAGGTCTGCTGTCCAGCTGCCGTCTATGAGAGCCGGCTGTCAATCACTTGCGAACTCCGACCAAACGGTCAAACTAGGCAGCGCTGTCAATCAATATTCTGTTACTGTAATGCCTATTTCTCACCTCAAATGTTTTCAGAATCATCTTGTAGTGTACTGTTTAGCTGTAAAATGAGAAAGTTTGTGACGCCGCCGCCATTTTAAAATCTGTTGAAGGAAGCCAAGTTCTGGTCACCTGACCGGAGCACAGCCAATAGGAACGCTCTCTCTCTCTGAAATGACCTGTGATTGGTCAAAGTCTGCCGTAACAGGCTAGATTTTCTGAAGCCTGAAAACAGAGCCATGATGAGGAGCAGAAGTCTAGTTTTCTCTCAGAACAGTTGAATTACAATATGCTGAAAGATTATTATGGAAATGTTGCCTAATGATGCCAAAAATATACTGCTTACTGCCACTTTAACTACCTGAGGCAGTATCACCATGAAGCCTTTTGAGTAGAAGCAAAACAGTTCTTTCACAATGGCTGAACCTTCTATCTGGTCATGAATCCTCACTTGTCTGGTTCTTTATTTCTCTTTCCTTGTTTGCATTGTTTGACATTGTCTGTATGATTGCCTGATTGTCTGTCACATGCATGGCGGGGCTGCTGGGTTATGCATGTATATTATATACGACTATTGTTTTTCCGTTCTTCTTTGAAATTTCTTCTTATTTTTTTTTGTCAGTGACTGCACCAGAGGTCTGTACTACGAAGCAGGATTTGGGGTTAGCGAGGTAACTTCAGGGTTAACCATTCAGGGTTTTCCATCCTATGACGGTGGTTCACTTCTTACCGGGGTAGATCGCCATGGTAACTTGTGCTGAACACCTAACCTGCTCCGGAGCAGGTTATGTTCCAGATAAGAGATCAACTCTATAACAGCAACGCCTACTGACCAATCAGAGCTTGGTGCGCAGATTGTATGATAATATTACACAAAGACAAAGAAGTTACAGTCATAATCCAGGCTAAAAAACAACACAGTTTAAACTGAAAAACGCAGGAAGGACAGCTGGCTGTGTACTCAGGGTGTTTACCGCTTTGAATCATGTTTTTATATTTAATTTTTTACTTGCTCTCAAGTCCGTTTCACACCGCCGGAGTCGGGGACGCAGCTGAAAGAAGGCTGAAATAGTCATACACGCCACATCATTAACAATAACATAATGTGGGATACTGCAATCTATTCATCCATTCTATTATGAATATATTTATATATCACTGCCCCATCTAGACGACTATATCTGACTTTTGAGTAGTCTGTTAAATTAATAAGTCTGTTAATTTACGCATTCACACATCGGCAATTTTTTCTTTTGCTAGCTGTCCTTCCTGCATTTGGCAGCTTCAACTGTGTTACTATTAGTCTGGATTATGTGTTTAACTTCTTGGTATTTGTCTAATATTATAGTTTGCTCTTCCTTTGTAACATGTGCTCTGCTGACAGAAGATTTATCCATGTCTGTGATTGGTCAGATGCTGCAAACACTGGCCCTTTCATGTGAACGCGCTCACAGCCAGATGGAGAAAATCTGGGTTGATTTACCGTGTTGATAACCACTGTCATAGGAAAGCTTAGCGGGATCTCGGTTGTTAGGGTTTGTTAAGACAGTTAACAAGAGTACACCCTGGGTATGCTGAACTGGCTTCATAGTACAGGCATCTGAATGACTGCATGAAATCAAACCATCCTAGTGTTGGAGTTAAGCTCCCAGAGAAACAGGTCTCTTGGCCAACAAAGGAGCCAAAAGTGGGCATGAGAGGAATTTCATTTTGCAATATTTCCCCTAAATACAAGTGTGTGCGAATAATATGTGAGTAGTTTGGTTTGTGTAGACACTTTCTTTGGAGCGGTCCCTGGACATCAAACTGTAGATGACAAGGTGACCCTGTGTGTCCAGAATGAAAACAAAGATGGATGACTGTGAAGTGACTCCTGTCCATAAACAGCACGGGCAGTGAGGATGAAAAAAGATGGTGTCATTATATGTGCACGACAACGTTTTAGAGTTGGAGGACTAGCAGAAAACTTGTACAGATACATATTTATTAAGTAGTCTGCAATTAAATATGTCCATAATTTCAATAGAGCAGAAAATCAGCATAAAATTTGCATTTGACATTTGGTGAGAGAGACAAAAATAGCCTAAAAATAAGTAATTTACTTACAGGAAGTCCTGCTGCCTATTGATTGGCTCTTTTGCTTTTTTGAAAGCAGGTAACAATAACAATATTATGAAGGATTTAAGTGTTGGACATATCAACGCAGAGACTATGACCTCATTTCCATCTGGCATTAAAGCTTCAGTAGGCAACAATTCTTTGGCATAATTGGGCAAAAATGATATAATAACATTCAGCATATTGTAATTCAAGAGTTCTGAGAGACACTAGACTTCTGCTCCTCCTCATGGCTCTGTTTTCAGGCTTTAAAAAATCTAGGCTGTGATGGAAGACTTTGGCCAATCACAGGTCATTTCAGACAGAGAGAGTGTTCCTATTGGCTGTGCTCCGGCTGGTGGGAGGTGCTTGGTATTTCCTCAAGAGATCTCAACAAGGCTGCTGGTTCACAAACTTTCTCATTTCACAGCTAAACAGTACACTACAAGATGTTTCTGAAAACATTTGAGGAGAGAAATAGGCATTTTCAGTAACAGAATATTGATTCGTATTTGATCAGCACTGCCTAGTTTGACCGTTTGGTCGGAGTTCGCGAGTGATTGACAGCCGGCTCTCGTAGATGGCAGTTGGACGGCAGACTCCAGATCAGCTCTGACTGGTTGTTTTTCCTCCGGTCTGTGAAATCCTGCAGATGCCGTTAGGAGCACCGGAGGACACAGAGGAACATGATTTTTTTCAGGTTACTTGTCTCATGTACTACTGTCAGGATATAGTGACCATTTTATAAAAATAACTTTTTTTAATCATATTTGCTCCATTTCTACCCACTGCAGCTTTAACAAGTTATCTGGATCTGGATAACTTACCTGTATAAGGAAAAATGTATGTTAACAATGACTATGTGCAGTGATTAAATGTAGTGATGAACTCACAGGGAATTATCAACTCTGCAGTCCCTCTCAGCTCATTGAAGCATTTCAGCATGTTTTAGCTCAGTGCTTTAGTTTTACAGGCCCCAGCTTTACTGTTTTGGTTCAGTGTCAGCACATGAACCGAGTTTCCTGCCACATTAGGCAGCTGTTTACAGTGAAAAATCTCACATACACCCACTGTACAGCTACAGAGCCAGACATTGTCGGAGAGCAAACCAAAGCTAAGAGGAGAGTGAATATTGGACTTACATTCATCAGGTGGTCACAAACATGATTCCAAATGAATGATCTGCTGGATGTGTAAATAAGCAACTGTCTGCTAACATGTTAGCCACATCAACTTCATAACGCTTTGTCCACACAGGGAACGTCAGCAGCGTGTGGCGGTTGCCTCGCTGAACGGCTGCGCGTTTCACACGTGTGGTGTCCACACCAGCTGTTTCTGCTGCTGCCAGCCCTTTCTTTCTATATAGAGTTTGCCTTTCATAATGGCCATTTCATTTCATTACATATGCCATTTATATTTGTTTTAGACAGAAAAAGGTTAAGAAATGTGTGGTAATTTGTAAATAATAGTAATAATTCACAATTAAAACCCGGTACTTTATTCATTCATGGAGCTGTGCAAGTCACTGCATGTTCTACAACACTGTCCTGCACATATTTCAGAATAAAAGCCTGGTGTTAACAAATGAAGGAATTCTGTCCACAGAAAAAAACACTTGAGGGCTTTTATTTTAAAATGAAAGCAGGAAGTGTTGATTTAAAAATAAATCTTTACTTTTTTTCATGTCTGTGACATATTCTACATATCTAGACACAAAATGTAGTAATGTTGCTGATATGATGTGAATATACAGTCAACGATCATTTTCACTGTCTGTTGTTGCTGTGAACCACGCGGCTCGCGGTAAAAATAGGCGAGACCTCGAAATATCTGGAAGAGACGCAGCTGACACGCAGCCGAGCCGCGCGTGAGCGGGCTGTGTGGCTGCTCTAACCTGTTAACATGGACGCTGAAATAAAAAACAAAAGTTTCCACAGCCGCCACACGCTCCTGACGTTCCCTGTGTGGACACACCATAAGGTGATCGTATGTCAATGTTGTGTTTACAGCCTGTTGCTCTTCCCCTACAGAAATAAATTATGCATGACAACAATCCGCCCAACATGTTGAAAGGTCACCTAGCCTCTTCCTGCTTTCTCAAGCTGCCTATCAAAAAGCTGCTTTCTTAGCACCATAGAGTCAATACAGCCACGGGCGCCTTAATATGACCTGAGGCCCCGGGCTACGGACGTTTTGGAGGCCCACCCCTCAGATGATTCGCTCTCATCGCCAATATTATGTAACGTTACTGAACATTGTGTCGTTACATTACAGCACCCTCGTTCTCACCCCCCTCCCCGTGCCGTGAGTCAGCTCATCAAGCCGCATTTTTTTAAGCTTGTGTCTGGTGAGGCCCCCCTGGCTTAAGCCCCGGTAAGCCTGTGCATTAAGGCGCCATTGCATACAGCAGTGTTTCTTCGGAGCCAAGCCCCCAGGAGCAGCGCTGGGTTGTGGGGGGATCTTAGCATAGTGGCAACACTCAGTATGGCAGTATCGCATGACGCAAACTTGCCCAAAAAGCCTTTTCTCCATACACAATCATTAGAAAAGGACTGGCTATACAATAATGAAAATATTTTTCTGAGTCATAAACCACCCAGAACAACTCAGAATCAGAATTGAATCCATCCCAATAAAATCTGGAAAATCTAGATTAGAAGATCCATATTATTAAATAATTTCATGCCATACATGTGAGTAGGGAGCTAACAGGCTAATTGGCGTACGCACCCAGTGAGGAGCTTTCATGGAAATGAATGGAGCACGGCATCCAGTTGTTCTTAATATAGCCATGCTTTGGAAGTCTCTGTGCCACAACATGCCAGATGATCAAAGTTCACAAGACTAATGGGGTCGCCATGCTAGCGCTTCACTGGCTCTGATTTTTTTGATAACATTCTAATGATTCTAAACACATATCAGGCCTTTTCAGCGATAGAATGTTAAACTGTATTTATTTCCACTGTTGTCCTTGGTGTTTACTCATTACTTTCTTAGTGATGTATAGCCAAGTTGGCAAGGCTACATAAACTTACAGCCTTCAGATGCTGTCTCCATCAACCCGTTCTCACTCCCAACTATATTGACATCATACCAGCAACATTACTACAGTTTCAATGTCTAGACATCTGTAGAATATGTCACAGACAGTGAAAGTGATCTATTGACTGTATATGGATATCATATCAGCAACATTACTACAGTTTACATGTCTCTATCTGTAGAAAATGTTACGGAAATGAAAAAAAGTAAAGACTTGTTTTTAAATCAACACTTCCTGCTTTCATTTCAAAATAAAAGCCTCAAGCGTTTTTTTTTTCTGTGCACAGAATTCCTTCACTTGTTAACACGAGGCTTTTATTCTGAAATATTTGCAGGACAGTGTTGTAGAACATGCAGTGACTTGCAGGGCTCAATGAATGAATATAGTACGGGTTTTTATTGTGGATTATTACTATTATTTACAAAATTACCACATGTTTCTTAACCTTTTTCTGTCTAAAATAAATATAAATGACATTTATAATGAAATGGCCATTACGAAAGGCAAACTCTATGTGGAAAGAAAGGGCTGAGAGCAGTAGCAGCTGCAGCAGCACAATAGCAGCAGAAACGCAGCTGATGTAAACAACCGACGCGTGAGTCACGCAGCAGTTTAGCAAGGCAGCCGCTAGGCGCTGCTCATGCGGGCGGTGGGTACAGATCGTAACTCCAATGAAAACCCATCCGCCTCATTATTAGACGGTCAGAGCAACGGACGTAGTATAAAGAGCGATAAAGTCCACCTAGGGTGGGTGGGACGGGTCAAACAAACAGAGGAATGTTTATGCTGCTGTTTATGTCCCATGTGAAACCAAGTCAATGTTGACTTATTTTACCTTAGTTTTGTTACGTAACTTACATAGCCTATACAGCAGTTACATAACAAGCATACTTATTTTACGTAACAAACAGACTTCTTTTAACCCAAACCACAATGGTTTCCTTAACCTTACCAAGTACTTTTGTTGCACAAGTAAACCTAAACACTAAGTTAACGTTGGGAATTTATTTTGAAAAGAGATTGTATGCATGAGACGAGTGGAAACTGACACGCTGTCTCGGACACGTCCAAAACTGTCGCTAGAGGGGTACCTGGAGCGTCATAGTTTGACGAGTTGCAAGTGACAACATAATGCCTCCGTCTGTCTTGTGACCCTCGCCTTGCAGTAGTGTGCCTTGTAGTGATCCCTCAAGAGTATCCTGCATTGCTTCCATTCACCTGAGATTCATGCCAGCAGAATTAAGATAACAAGAAAGCTTTCTTAATACCAAGTGTAAATTAACCTGCTTTGAGATCAGATGTCAGCATCCACTACAGATAGGCTAACATGTTAATACCAGGTTGACATTTTGGAAATGAAGAGTAAATTAGTTAAGTTATTTTATATCTTCTTTAGCTACCCCCTTTTCCATAATCCAACAATTAGTGGCTTACAACTGACACTTTGTAGAGGAGAACGTTTAAAAGCCTTTCTTGATTAAATAAGGTGAATGAATGAATAATAAGGCAAAAGTGAGCATGGCTCAATGCTTGATCCCTATTAAAGTAGGGCCAAAGGTTTTGCCCTTTTGGAAAAATTTCCGAAATTTTGGGCACCCTGAACTTTTAACCCCCAAAAGGCACAACTAGACCACACTGTCAACCATCATACCAAATTTGAAGTTCCTAAGTTAAATAGTTTTCGAGTTCTGCTCCAGAAATGAAATTGAAGTAGAAAAAATCACAGTTTTTGGCCAAAATTTCGAAAATTTTGGGCACCCTGGACTTCTAACCTCCCAAACAACTAGACCACACTGGCAGCCTTCATATCAAATTTGAAGTTCCTAAATTAAATAGTTTTTGAGTTCAGCTCCGGAAACGAAAGTGTGACACGCGAACGGACGGAGGGACGGACACGCGGTGCGCTATATACCCCCGTCTACGTTGTCGCCGGGGTATAAAAATGGGTATTGATGGATATCAACAGTGTCACAATTTTCATTTCCAGTGTCAAGAAAAAGATGACTGAAATTGTGCCATGATGCAGTGGAAAATGTCCACCCCCGTGTTTATGTAGCCACAGAAACAGCTCGAATGAAAAGCTAATTTCCCTGCTGCCATCCCAGCATCCTTATTCAGTCGGAGCTCCAGTTTTTCACTTTGTCTTGGCAAGGCACAGTAAGCAGCACTGCCAGAGCCAGTCAGCCAATATGGTGTAACTGATTTAAGGCGGATTAGAGATTCCTGTGCTAAGCCTGAGAGAATCCTCTCAAATATTCACAGACGGACTGAATTAGTGAAAGAAACAATAGCCATTTTCAATGCATCTTATGTAAAATGTTTGTGTCCTGTGATACTTGCTGCCACTGTAGGTGGCTGGCTTTAAGTCTCAAGAACATGTGACATGATTATCATTTAAAGCCTCTCAAAGCCTGACATTTCTTTATGATATCTGAACAAGAGCACAATTTAAAAATACATCACTGGCTTTACAACAAAATATCACAACTGTTTTCCTCAAGCCTGAAGTTCTGGTTTCCTCCTTGCGTTCCTGCATTGTGAATTTAACTAATTCCTGGAAAAGCAGTGAAACTGTTCCTAGTTCATAACTGTTGAGATGTGCTCAGCAGTATCTGTTTCTCTCATGCTAGTCAGCTCTGAGAGATATACAGTACTTATAATATAGACAGAGGAGTAAAGACTAAATATCCTATATAGGTACTACATCAATTATGTGTTCGATCCAGAGAGGCCTCTCACATATGAAAACAGTGAATTCATGAAAACATGAGCTATGAGAAATTCATCTGGGGAAACAGCCTCTTCTTATAATTATCTCAAACACATCCCACTATACAGTATCTTGAACATATGTCTAATAAACAGGGATGGGGGGGAGGATTAGGTTGACCAGATCCCCACAAATCAAATGTGGGACAAAGAGTATGTTTGTTTAGGACATTGTGGGACACGTTGCCAATGCTGAGAGGTAGTCTCATAATTTCTGTTCTGCCCCTTAGCTCGTAACATCTCTATGCGTTGCCCTCTGGTTGAGACTCACATGCACTGTGTCGCTTCATGTCATACGTCAAACACAGCCCAGTGATGACAGCCTTCCCTGCTTTCTTCACAGCCATTGGATAAAAGGCAATTCTTTTAGAAAAGTGTCTGTCCTGCAGTGGTTTGACTTTTGACAATAGAGCGAATCAAAATGCAGGACATCGTCTCAATATGTGGCACAAGGGACACGGGACAAGGGTTAAAAATGCTGTGCATAAAGCGGGACACCTGGTCACCATATGGGGGACAGGCCTACTGATGGAAGGGGAGTGGAGCTTTGTTTGGGTCTGAATGTATCAATAAACAAGATTTAACTCTTTGACTATTGGCTGCCCCCTACCCTCCCTGGATGACATCGCCAGGTCTCGCTGCCTCTCCAGGACCAGAAAAGTCCTCAGTGACCACCTCCACCCCGGACACCACCTGCTCAACCTGCTACCCTCTGGTAGGAGATACAGGAGCATCAACAGCAGAACGAACAGACTCAAAGACAGTTTTTATCCGTGGGCTATCAGGACACTCAATAACCACATGAGCCAATAACTTCCCTCAGCCGTCAAAGAAATGTGCAATATTAACATATCCACAACATTCTAACATGTGCAATATATTTATTACCCCATCCTGATTTATAACTGTGACATCATCTGTTCTTTATGACCTAAGTGCTCTTTTTTATTTTGTATTATTATTTATTCCTGTTGTTCTTACGTGTTCTTTTTATTCTTGATTTTATTGCAAATGCACCTTCAGTTGTAGCACCCCTAAATTTCGTTGTATAGGAGACTGTGCAATGACAATAAAGGCTATTCTATTCTATTCTATTCTAAAACCAGCAATAAAAAAATACCATCCTCACTGTCAACAGTTTGACTACAGTATGAATCAAATGGGCAGTATTGATGTAGCTGGAGCACAGTGGAACGACACTATCAATGGAAAAAAAAAAAGAACGGGACACAGATCTATGTCAAATGTATTCTGCAACTCATATAACTTCCTCATTTATGTCAAATTAAATTACTTTTAATTTTGAAAAACTTTCAGCAAAGCAAAACGAAGCGGACAGAAAACACTGTAGGAGCACCACAATGCCCCTAGAATAGAGAGGTAGAGGAAAATGGCGGATGCATAGCCCACTGCATCTTATTTTTCTTATGTTTTCTGACTTACAGAATACAATAGTGAGTGTTTTACATCCATAAAAAAACATTAAAATTAAATTTATGGTAAAAGAAAAAGAAAAGGAAAGCACCATGTGAGCTTATGAGTGTCGGCCCTGGGTCAGGAAATGGATGCTTATTTTGCACAAATTGAATTCCCACTTGTATTTATGATTCAGATGTTGACATGAATGCTACTTACAAGTCGGAAACTGGTAATTACGATAACTCCAAAATGAGTATGCGACAATACCTGTTGGGTGTCCTGATGAACGAAGCAAAGGATGTAATAAAGGAAACCCGAAAGTAAATTCATTTCTATATCAGAACACCTTGGGGTATATTATCATGATTACAACTCTCTTGTTCTAACCGCCATTATCATTATTACACTAAGCAACAGTTCAACCCATGGTTAGTCCCCAGTGAGTGATATTATAAATGGCAGTGAAGCATAATTATTGTATCACCTGCAGTTTAATGTAGCCTGTGTAGTGATTTAGTGATAGGGATGAACCGATGTCACTTCTTTTTCACACTGAGTACAAGAGTACAAGTAGGCTACTTATATTTGGGTACTTGCCGATAGCGAGTATCGATTTGAGTACTTAATAATACCATTAAAGTTCTAACAATGACTTTGAAAACATGTTTTATTTTCACAAGATGTTCCTCTCTTTCTGACTGTAACAAATTAAATATACAACAGGATGCTGTTGCTGACATTTTAACATTCAACTTTGTGTTTTCCTGATAGAAACAGCATAATTTGCAGTAAGGCTGTTAATCATTAACCCTTTAAATATTAAAATAAAAAAAGCTCAGCAAAAATTGATAGAATTTAAATCAGAAAGGCTTGTCACTCAAGGAGAGGAGAATAACTGGTCCACCTTAAAGGTCAGCCCACCTTAAGTGCGCCTGAGCCGGAGTTGTCGCTAACTTCAGGGTTAATCCCCTTCACTTTAATCAGCGGTGGCTGGTAAGCAAGACACGGGAGCTTGGTTTGGGTCTTGAGGAGTTGTAGCATTTATTCACAGACAAATAAACTGTACACACACTGCACTGTTATGTTCACAGTTATAACGGTAACACATGACAAATTTGCCAGGCCGACACGCTCATCCCAACTCGTCACATACTGACACTTTATCAGACCCCGTCAGTGCTCGAAGTGGGCCGGTACGCAGCGGTACGCAGTACACTTCTACATTTTACTCCTTGGCGTACCGTGACTTTTTCATGCGTACAGGAGCTTCTCACAAACTGCCGGTACTCTCCTCTGCCCTCTCCATACCAGGTTCTCTGGGAGATTCATAAGCACAGCGCCACTGTATTTGCGCCCCGTGGGTTCACGTAGGGAACGGAAGCGTCGCGCTATGTTAATCGCCGTGCGAGCACATCAGAAGAACATTTGACCGCGCTGGTCAACAAGCGAGGGGGGAGAACGAGGGTGCTGTAATTTATCAATAAAGTGTTCACGTCCTTTTTGTAAAATAATTAGTGAACTGTTCATCATAACTTTTTTTTATTTGGGAACAAATATAATTGATTAAACATTATTTTAAAGTTTTCTGAATCTGCTCTTCTGATTTATAGAATATGACTTTACAGGACAAACATTTCTAGAAGAATTAAATGTTCAGACGAAGGCTGTGATAAATAATAAAATAATCATTTAACTAGTAATAATAATGGTCCAAAATGATGTAAAATGCGTAGTTTTAAGTCAAAAACCTTCAAGTTTTCTTGGGGGAGGACCCCCAAACCCAATATTTCCTAGTATTTTTTATTCACCGTAGAAATTGGGAATGTCACTCCCCCTCATCTCACTCATCTTCAACCGCTTATTCGGGGTCGGGTCGCGGGGGCAACAGCTCCAGCAGGGGACCTCAAACTTCCCTTTCCTGGGCCACATTAACCAGCTCTGACTGGGGGACCCCGAGGCGTATCCAGGCCAGTGTGGAGATATAATCTCTCCACCTAGTCCTGGGTCTTAGGCCCTAGTCTTCCCCGTGGCCTCCTCCCAGCTGGTCGTGCTTGGAACACCTCCCTAGTGAGGCGCCCAGGGGGCATCCTTACTAGATGCCCTAACCACCTCAGCTGGCTCCTTTCAACGCAAAGGAGTAGCGGCTCTACTCCGAGTCCCTCACGGATGACTGAGCTTCTCACCCTATCTCTAAGGGAGACGCCAGCCACCCTCCTGAGAAAACTCATTTCGGCCGATTGTACCCGCGATCTAGTTCTTTCGGTCATGACTCAGCCCTCATGACCATAGGTGAGAGTAGGAACGAAGATTGACCGGTAGATCGAGAGCTTTGCCTTCCGGCTCAGCTCTCTTTTTGTCGCAACAGCTGGGTCGGTAAAGTGAATGTAATACCGCCCCCCCGCTGCTCCGATCCTCCGGCCAATCTCACGTTCCATTGTCCCCTCACTCGCGAACAAGACCCCGAGGTACTTAAACTCCTTCACTTGGGGTAAGGACTCATTCCCTACCCGGAGTAGGCAATCCATTGGTTTCCTGCTGAGAACCATGGCCTCAGATTTAGAGGTGCTGATCCTCATCCCAGCCGCTTCACACTCGGCTGCGAACCGATTCAGTGAGTGCTGGAGGTCACAGACCGATGATGCCAACAGAACCACATCATATGCAAAAAGCAGCGATGAGATCCTCAGTACACCGAACTGTAAACCCTCCTCCCCCCGACTACGCCTCGATATCCTGTCCATGAATATCACAAACAGGATTGGTGACAAAGCGCAGCCCTGGCGGAGGCCAACCCCCACCAGAAACGAGTCCGACTTACTGCCGAGAACCCGCTCTCGCTTTGGGCGTACAGAGATTGAATGGCCCTGAGAAGTGACCCAATAGATAGCTCCTACATATTATGTGTCTCTGTATAATATGTAGGAGCATCCTGACTGGGACTCTGCTGCTAAAACCTGAATGACTAGTAGCTCTGCATGCATACCTGTCTGTCTGACTGGCTGCTGTTGATTCCAGCCTATAGACATCCTATAATACATTATAGAGTGATACTACAAATAAAACAGAAAGCACTTTAAGTATTAACACTATATACAAACACACCACCTTAACCCTATAATGTTCCAGTTGGAATGTTATTTGAGTATTATGGCCTACTGTAGAAGATGCATAGCCCAAGTATAATAACATAAGAATAAAATCACAGCTGATTATGACTGACACAGTTTAACATGCTTAAAGAAATAATGAATAAATAGGAATAAGTCGCAAGAGATTGCTGATACCAGCTGATACGCACGCCAACATGTGAATAAAGGGAGTACCGGCACTTATTTTTTTCCACTTCAAGCACTGGACCCCATGGCGTCACTTGTTGGTCGCAGTAAACACGTGCTTAATGTTGTGAATTAAACTAAAACACTTGCTTAGGTTTAGGCAACAAAACCACTTAGGTTTAGGAAAAAAACTAAAAATGGACAAAAACCTAAAAAATGACTATACACTTGTACCGTGCAAATGTGAGGTTGTGAACACAGGCCACAAACAAACAGCTGATTGTAACGTGAAAGTGAAACTTAACGCATGGGACACAAACAGCGGTCTCCTGTGTTTGTTGGACCCATCCACCTCCAAGGCCGCACTGTCTGTCTCTTTCAATCTTTAAACTAAACTGCGTCACCACAGCACTTTACCTGAGCGTTTACTGTTGCCGCGGATGGGTTTACATTGTAGTTAATGGAAAGACCGGTGCATCTCATACAGCCGCTAAAGGGTGCGTTGAGCGGCGGGATCGAACACCGGCGACAAAGCCTCGATATTTGATGCCCTGGGAATGAGAACAGGCTGGCCAGGGAGACACACAGCTGACAACCTCGCAGCTAAACTAGTGATGTGTTGGAGACTAAATTGGCTGCGTTTGTCTACGACAATGCAAGCGACGTCGTGGCTGCTATCTCTCCGGGACGAGTCAACTGGGGACCCGGTTGTCTGTTTGTGCATCAGGTTATCGTTGCAGCTGGGTGGAGCTTCCACAGCAGCCCTGCATGCAAGGGCACTAAGCTTGTCCATTAACGTTAAGTTGCCGTTAAGTGGTATCGGGTGCAGTTGTATCGGAGTAGTTTTACAAGTACGAGTACGAGTACATGAGCACAGTATCTGTCCCGATACCCGACACTGGTATCGGTATCGATGCATCCCTCTTTAGTAAGACTGTTAAACTGTATGTATTGTATGTAATGTTCAATATAACCTGCCAGCTAATCAGAAACCACCATGCTAAGTGGTTTTAGTTTGTTGTAACATATTTAACGTTTTGATAAATTTTGCACATTCAAACAGTAGTTTTTGTTTTTCTTTGAATGAAAGTGCTTGCAATGACACAGTTTACTACTGAGTCTTTGTCAGTAGCAGAAAGGCATACAAATCATGTATTTGTATCACTTCAGTGCGGTAAAGGTACCATTTTTTCCTTGACTTGTGTTTTTAACCAAAGCCTTTAACTAAATTGAACTGAAATGTTTTACAGAATCCACCATAAAAGTCGAGCATTCCAGGCTGCGATAATGGCAGAAATAATCCCAAAAAATGCTGAAGGCACTGCTTTGAATCAGTGTTGTTTTAGTGTGTTGAGTATTTCTCAGAGGCAGAGCTGCTCATGAGGCAGAAGTAATGTTGAGTCGATGCACTTATTCAGAGTGCAAGTGAGCCAACTGGCAAGCTTGGATGGCAGAAACAGAACTTTAATCAAAATATAGATAACACATGTGAATAGTATGAGCCACAGTATTGATTTTTTTCTCTGATGTGTTAGTTTGCAAATCAGTGCCAACAGCATCACAAGGAAGACAGTTTCACAGGAAGCTTGCCATTTTTTCAGACTGGCTGGTCTACCTTCATGTGCTCAGTTCACACTCAAACAGACAGGTACAGGAGTACATTTTCCACAGATGTACCATAACAGGCACATAATGGTCCTCATTCCAGCTATAGCACTGGAGGGTTTACTGGTCACACTGTCTTCATGAAATGGCTGTCCACACCTCCCCCAGGCCAACAGTGGGAGTTAACAGTGTCGACAGAGAATATAATGTGACATGTTTTGTTAAAAGCTACATTTTTCATGACTTGTGGTGGATCTTTTTTTTTTGGCTTTATTTATACATTTTTCAGCAAATATACACATGAACGTACAAGCCCCCCCAACCCACAGATACACCCGACTTCAGTTTAACATTGCCGGCATACAGTTTGACACAAATCAATGTCAGTCTAGCATGAGCTACAGCGCTGCTACCATTCCTGGTGTGCTTTCTGGGTGAATTGCCCTCTAGTATTTCTGTTTTGCACGTTAGAGTAGTAGACATAAACAGATGTTTGGCTCACAGGGCATACCAAAAGGATATCGCGAAACGAACCAAACGTCCTGTACCAAACGGTTCTGGTCGAATACACGAACCTTCCACCCCTACTTGATACACATATTTAAATGCAGACAGACATAGATACTGTATGTATATCTTCTTTTAGTAAGCAAAAAGGCAGGCTAATTGACAATATCACATGAATATGGCACTTATTCCAGCCAAATCATTGTGAGTTATTAAAGCATCACCTAATCCCGGTCCTAATACTTAGAATAGAGAGGATATGAGAGGAAATATTTAGTGAAGGGATATTTACTATAGTATTTATGAAAAGGATAGAGTGAGAGCGAATTCTGTAAAGAGGACCAGGTGTCCCTGAATTTCTGATGGGACTTACAGCTGTTATATTTTCTAATGGAATTAGGGATAGCACTTCTTTGATCCAATTTGTGAATGATGGAGAAAAAGTCTCCGGGCTAGAAGCTAGGCAAATGCTATAGAGTTAGCTTGGGGTGTAGTGATGTCTACGCCCTCACTGGGAACTCCAAAAATAGCAGTAATTGGGTTGGGCTCAACTGTTTCATGACAAATATGATAAATGTACTTACAAAGGTAGAAGTTTTAGAGGTGCAAGAATCGGTGTACCATTTTATAAGACAATTAAACTTCATATGTGACAAAATAATCTAGTTTCAAAGGTTCACTCAATAGCTTTCAGAGCATTCTGCAACTGGAAACTGTGAAATGAAAGCTGAATGAAGATAGTGAGATAGCGGTTGAAAGCTCTAGAAGCTAATAAGTGAACCTTTGATTATTTTGTTTCATATGGTATACCGTTCCCAAAATTCAAGAAAGAACTTCCATGCTCAAATACACTTTTCTCTATAAATAATTGTTTTATTCCCACTTTAAACCACCGTTGCCAGATGTACAACAATTATCGTATTTGTACGATCTTTCCAGCCAGTCATGCTTGGTCTCGGCTGTGATGTTGATGAACAATCGCAAGCACAGCTGTCGTTCTCTCTCCTGAGTTTGCACGAGAGGTAGCTTTAAATGCACCAGTAAGCCCAGTTATTTATTTAATCAGCTTAGTTTATGGCCTTAACTGTTTTCATGCAGAATATGAACAGGCTTCCAGTCGTGCTGTCTTATAATTTAATTTTGTAACAGTTGGCTATTACAAAAATTGTCAGACTGATGGACTTAGAGACACATTCCCCCTTCCACGCGTGTATGAGGGCCACAGGAGGACAGGCGGTTCCTAAAGAGCTGAAATAGATGAGAGCAGTGGATCCATACCTGGAGTGGTTGTGCTTTCAGTTGTGTAGTCTCAAGTGGCACTACACAGTGAGCAGGATAACTAAACCACCAACTCTAAGGATCAGGGTCATGATTGTTGCAGCGATCAAAAGAAAACTTATTTCGGTCATTTCCTGTGAAGTATGTTGACTATTGAGTGAAATATGAGGTATTGGGCTATTAGACAAATAATATAGTCTATATGTATGATTTCAAGTGGTAATTTTAGCTTGCACTGCTAGAGGAAGAGACCTTTGAGTGCAGTGGGGTTTATATTATCAATGCTATACTTTTCCTGGCCCTTTTATGTAGGAATACCCCTCTTTTTCACTAATTAAATTCAGAACACTGGAGAGGCCTTGGCCTCTAGTTTGAGGGCAGTATACTTTAAAGTTACTGCAAGGAACTGGTTATCAAACAGTCTCAATTTATTATTGATGCCTTTATATAACCTACATAAGCAAACCAGAACATCAGCAAGAAGATTGGCTATTTCTATAGTTATTCTTAATGCTCGTCATCGGTGTCACCGTGTCTGATTCCGTGCGAAATCAGACAAAATAATGCAGGTTCACCTGAAACTCCTTCAACTCAGACTACAGTGGTGCCTCCGTTGGGAGCCATTACCGACACCACGCTGCTGGAGGCTCAGGCTGTATTGCTGGGCCCACTGGAGGGAAGGGAGGCACGGGAGAACCACAACCAGGACTGCGCAGAGCAGACTGTCGGACCCTGCTTCAGTAAAATGAGACGTTTTCTAAAGGGACTCTGGTGCATGGAAACACTACCACTTTTGTCAACAGGAGCCGCCAAAATCAACACAAAATGAAAGTTCCTCGTAGTAACTTTAATGTTTATTTCCAGCACAAAAGGTTAATTCACATACAGTATGCTTGACAGTGGGCGATTACAATTTATATAATAGTACTTTATTACAACTAAACATAATGTTGTTTCAGATCAATGAAGTATTTAATTCACCACAGTCTTGATGAGATCCAGCAACCTCCAGACATAAATAATCACGTGTAGTCTACAGAAGTACATGGCTCCTGGAAAGTAACACCTGAAGAAAAACCCTGTCTGAGAGTATCCAAAAAACAGTTTAGTATTGGTAATTTAATCTCTAAAGTAACTGACCTGTTTCATGTTTCCATTTCATGTTTTTGTGCAGAAAACATATTGTATACTAAGCATCCCACCTCATCAAAGTGACACATCATGCATACTGTAACAAAGAAAACCCATATTAAAGACATAAAGAGGCTGCAAAGAAATATTGTTGGCTGAATACAAAGACTTAAGTATTGCACTTACATTACATTTTGGGGACTCATATGAGACAGTTAAAAAAGGGTCAAAAACGAAGCAGCAGGGGTCCAGATATCCTTACTTCTAGTCCCTAATATGGGTCAAGCTCCTAAAACACTGGATATTTATGGGCAACTGCGGCTCACATGTTAGACCGGGTCGTCTATTAATCCCAGGGTTGGTGGTTCGATCCCCGACTCCTTCTGTCCATATGTTGGAGTGCCCTTGAGGTTTAACTAATGCCTTGTACTGTAGCTCTCTGCTGTGAGTGGGTGAAGGAGAGGCTGCCATTGTAGTGCTGTGGATAAAACTGCTATATAATTACACTGCCCATACAAATTAATAGGCATTTTAACTTTACTCTCAAAGCGCTGATGACATTATTAGGGTTATTTTCTCAGACTTGACAAAGCTGCTCCAGAGCAACAGAGGACGTTATGCAACTGTTTTCATTACAGGCCGAATAGATCTCCTCATATCTAGTAAACTGACCTTTATGTGAAATCAGGGTATTCCTTTAACGAGGATTGTGAGATTAAAAAAAAAACTACACTACTTTTACATTTTCTGCGTTTCCTATTTCACTTGAAGTCCTAAAATTATGTGTCCAGTGTAACATGTATATTCAGTGTTGGGAAGGTTACTTTTGAAATGTAATAAATTGCAGATTGCTAGTTACCCTGTTAAAAATGTAATAAGTAATGTAACTTATTAAATTTGTTTATTTGTGATTATTTTTCTAACAAATGTTTTAAACCGGGCAATAAAGTTGAAAAGTCCTAAAGACATAAACTTAAACCAGGCAGTGTAAACCTCACAACAGTACTCAACACTGATCACTCTTTTATTAAAACTTCTTTAATATAACTTGAAGAGCAGCATTATTATTATTATTATTATTATAAACATATTGTACACATAAGCTTTTTACTGAAAAGACTATATTCAGATGTAATCCCTTTATAATCAACATTTTAATTAGTAACTGTAATTTGATAACATATTTTTCTCAGTAACTAACTGATTACAATTACATTTATTTTATAATTTAATTACATGTAACTTGTTCTGCTACAACTCCCTCATTGTCACTACTACAAGTAAATTACTTGTGAAATTAAGCATTTTTGAAAAACTTTTCACTCACTGTTTTTAAAATGTATTTGAAAGACTAAATTAACAAGTCCACCAAAACAGCAAAGGGAAAAGAAGCGAACAGAAAACACTAGGGAACAACACAATGCCACCAGAATAGGTGAGGTACAGGAAAATGGCTGATTCATAGTCCACTGCATGATACAACATCTATTTTTAATGTGTGCAGATGTGATCTTCTGGGAACCTTAATGTGGCCGCTTGGTGACTGTGGACCTTGGGTCGGCCATCCCCCCTGCTCTTCCACAAAACCTGTTATCTGCTCTGATGCTCAAAAGACTATCAGGTTAGCAAGATTTATTCAGAGAGCAAAACGACATGTACTGCACAAGATGGACAGTTTTTAGACAGGGAAGAAACAAAAACCTGATGATGCTCATCAAGCAAACATGACAGTCAGCCTGTCCAATAAGCCCGTCTTCCTCTCGGGTTCACTGACAGCCGGAGACCCTTGTGTTATTTGTGAGTCAAGCTGTGGCAAGTTGGGCAAAATTTAGCTTTAAATTTTCAGTTGGACAATAGAAACTGATATGAACCATATGTGAAAAGAAACATAGAGCTCATATTCTTGATAACATTATTTGACTTAACCCATATAGGCCTACTATACCTTTATATTTTATAATTATGATATATCTGCCATATTATCCATCCATCCATCGATCTTACCCAAAGCTCATGACCATAGGTGAGGGTTGGAACATAGACCGACTGCACCTGTATTACTGCTGACACCGGCTGTGGCTCAGAGGTAGAGCGGGTCGCCTACCAATCGGAAGGTCGGCGGTTCGATCCCCAGCTCCTTGAGCCTTGAGCAAGATACTGAACCCCAAATTTCTACCAAAGGCTGTGCCATCGATGTGTGAATAGTATATTTCATTAGATCCTCATGGGCAGGTTGGCACCTTGTATGGCAGCCTCTGCCATCAGTGTATGAATGTGTGAGTGAATGGGTGAATGCTGACATGTAGTGTCAAGCTCTTTGAGTGGTCGAAAGACTAGAAAGGCCTTATACTGTATAAATGCAAGTCCATTTACCATCAATCCGCCTGTCGATCTCACACTCCATTTTACCCTTACTCATGAGCAAGACCCCGAGATACTTGAACTCCTTCACTTGGGGGAGCAACCCAGTACCAGAGGGAGCAATCCACCATTTTCCTACTGAGAACTATGGCCCCAGACTTGGAGGTGCTGACTCTCATGCCGACAGCTTCACACCCGACTGCAAACCGCCCCAGTGTGTGCTGAAGGTCACGGTCTGATGAAGCCAACAGAGCCACATCATCTGCAAAGAGCAGAGATGAAATTCTGAGGTGCCCAAACCATCCATGAAAGGACATCCTTTTTCTGGAGGTGGGAGTTAAAGACCTCACGGACAGGGGCCTGGGTTTACCAGGTCTGTCCGTCTGTCTCCCCCCGCCATCCGATCCAGCTCACCACCAGGTGGTGATAAGTTGACAGCTCAGATCTAATGATACGATCATTGATCTTTGACCAAAGGCATTCTGGTACCAAGTACACTAATAAATCAGCCATGCTCGAAGATGGTGTTGGTTATGGCCAATCTATGACTAGCACAGAAGTCCAATAACAAAGTACCACTCAGGTTCAGATTGGGCAGGCCATTCCTCCTAATCACTCTCCTCCAGGTTTCTCCATCATTGTCCACTTGAGCATTGCAGTAGCACAAACAACAGTCAGAGCCTTCCTCTCAGCAACTTGCAATCGCTTAGATGCGACTGCTAGTGAGTATCCACACACCCGTACGGTGCCTCTCACCCTTAAAAACTCCAGAAAAGGACAGAGAATCCAGCCCCTCTCCAGGAGTTTGGTTCAAGACTCAGTGACATGCGTAGTGCAATGCGTAGAGGCCCAACTATATGTAGTTGGTACTGCTCCACCTCCTGTGGTAACTCTGGACATTCCATGTTCCTAGAACCAGTCTACGATGCCAGGGGTCAGCATGCCTAGGTCCCCGTCTTTGCCTGCTGATATTGCACCCTAATGCCTATCCCGGCGGTTGGTAGGTCCACAGGGCGCCAGTTCCATATAGTTCTTCCAGGCTGTGCCTGGTCCGGCTCCTGTTTCCCTGTTCCAGATGGAGTGCTGCAGCTCTGTCGATTCTTAAAGGGTCTATGAATTGCTATTAGTCTGGCCCCTCACCTGGGACCAATTTGCCTTGGGAGACCCAGGAGCTACTGCCCGTGAAAACACAGCTCCCACCACGTTAAGGTGGCGAATCTTGGAGGGGCTGCAATATAATGTGGGAACTAAACTGTGAACTTGTTAAAGCTGCATTAATTCATTAAATATATTTGGCCACTGGGTGCAGCAGAACAAGTTATAAACACAACTCTGGAATAGTATCACCTTATAAAGTTGCTATTGTGAATATGTTAGCAAACAGTTGTCAATTTACACAAATGTTCTTCACCAGCTGGTCACTAACTTTGTCTATCTGCTGTTTGGTTAGGAGCGGTAGTGTATAGTGAATTTAGAGCTTTAATACTGAAAACAGCTGCCTATTGTGTCTGAAAACAAGGCTGATGAGAGCATAGAACTCAACTGTGAGGTTCTGGAAGTGAAAAGTCCATTCATATTCTGAATCGGCATTTTGATTATTAGCCATAATGTTGTAACCATCCAAAGTAGACTTACTACGAGCTACGAGGTTGTGAAACGATGGTTTATTCTCCTGTAGAAGCCACAAGTCCGTATAATATCAACCTTGTTTTAAAGGAAACATTGTTTTATTCGCGATGTTACAGAAAGGTACTACACTACCCACAATCCCAAGTGTAACAGCGGCGTCTCTGATTGATGGAGCTTGCTATTACCATGGAAATGTTTACACACCCGCGAACGGCTAGTGAGGGTATGTGCCCCAACGCGCTCGTACGTGCGGCTCCGTGGTCTGCTCCCAGATTTCACACCGGGCCAACATGGCAGCTCGTTTGGAAACTTTCTCTTATATTACGAAAATAGTTCACCTAAATGTGTTTCTGAAAACATTTGAGGCGAGAAATAAGGCACGCTGTTGGTGAATGTGTTTACATTTTAGATTGACAATGGTTAGCTTAAACGTTTTTTTATGGAGTTTCCAGACGGCGAGTTGCCATTTGCAATGGTTTATGGGATGAGTAGTTCCTTCTCTCTTGCCATTATTATGTACACAGTCTTGTATCTTTGCCTGTTTTCCGTTTTCCAATGTTTTTTTTGCTCCGAATCAAATGTTTTATGGTCACGATTCGTCTTGTAACTGGTTGACTTGGTTCCAAGATTAAAACTCTTTATATTAAGATTTTCTGAAATGTCAATGGAGTTTTTGAATGGGAAATTCACTTCTAGAACCGGAGCTTTAAAAAGTGTGTGGTCACTGTTGAGCTCTATAGAGGCTGAACCAAAAGTTGTGGGTCGTAAAATCAAAACAGTGATCTTAAAGCCACTATAGCTTCATAGAGCTGACAGGAACTGCAGAGTAATGTGAACCATTGTTAATATAACTAGAATGGCACTTGGAGAGCGCATACCTCCGCCAAGGTGCTTGACTCTGGCGGTACCGTGAGATGGTCGGCTTATTATTAACACGGTGTGTTTCCGTGTAACGTATCGGCGGATGCCTCTCTCATTCAGAAGCCTTGTTATGTCTGAATAACTTTACAATACGTTGTCTCTCATCCCGTCATCTACAGCTTTTTTCTTTCTCACCGCGGACGGACAGCAGCTCCCGCCGCACCTCGATGTCTTGCCACACATCCACACACGTCTCTCTCTGCTCTCAGAAGGGGGCGGGGTCATGCGTCATCAACGCGTCATCAGTTACACTGCGCATCAGAATTCTTAAAAAAATTCCTGAATCCAGATCATGGTCCGGATTACCACCAAAATCTAATGGATTGTTAATTGTGCCACACTCCACCTCTCCAAAAAATGTCATTTAAATCCTTCGCGAACTTTTGGAGTAATCCTGCTAACACACAGACAGACAGACAGACAGACAGACAGACAAACAAACATTACCTCCTTCAAGACCTTTGAAAGAGGTAAAAATATTGTTTAATGCAGCTTTAAGTTTCAAAATACCAAACGTTGAGTTTGAAGGGTGGGGCGCTTAAAGCTAGTCCAAAGTCACGTATAGCATCTTTAATTATCTAGAATACGGTAACTGCGTGCCACTTCTAGAGTGCCATTCTGCCTCAGAGAAAAGTCTACATGCTAGAACAGCCACCTGTGACACCTGCGGGTTGTAATGGCAGCGATCTGCCAGCTTCTGCTGCTTATTAAAGCCCATCAGAAACAACATGACATTTCATATGTAGCTACTTGTTGCTGAAAGGTCTTCAAATAACCCAAATATTCTCCAATCAGTTGGCCTCTGAAAATAAGCCCTGATTGAAACATGTCCATTGGTTGGAGTTGGGATGAAGATTGAGCTCATGGTGTGTGTGCCTGTGCGTGTGGGCGTGCATGTCCCTTTAATCGCCGACGGCAGCGTAATGACCAATCAGCAGCCAGTTCAACTCCTCAATTTGTTGATTATTTGGTGAGGGGGGGGGGGGGGGCTGTGGGACGGGGGTTGGTAGAGAGAGAGAGAGAGAGAGAGTGCGGAGGGGAGAGAGAGAGAGAGAGAGAGAGAGAGAGAGGCAGAGTGCGGAGGAGAGAGAGAGAGAGAAAGAGAGAGAGGCAGAGTGCGGAGGGGAGAGAGGGGACAGGCAGAGAGCAGTCCGTCTCCGTTGGATGCGCTGTTGGTTGTCCTGGTTAAAGCTCCATCCTCGGCACACAGCGGTAAGTGGCGCTGGCTCTACGCGGCTTTGACTGTCCCTACAGCGGGTTTAAGGCCACATTAAAGAACTGTTCAGATATTAATCTACATTTGTATTTGGCTGTTGTTGCTACAGTGGCCGGAGTCTTGATCATTTAGAAGCTTTTCTTGTAGGAGATGCGTAATTTAATGTAGTCATTTACAGCCAGTCACTGGACGGACTCGGCCACTGAGTGTGAGGTTATTAATGGTAAAAGTGAGGACAAATTCTGGCACTAAGCTCAACTTTATGAGGCTTTCTTCAGTCGCTTTTCGGGACAGTTTTTGGAACGTATTTGAAAACCAGATATTTTTTTCTTATAATGATTCCTAATTTCTCCTTTTCCCCTTTATTCTGGTACTGATAGTGTGTGACAC
This sequence comes from Sebastolobus alascanus, assembly GCA_916701645.2. Lineage (NCBI taxonomy): Eukaryota > Metazoa > Chordata > Actinopteri > Perciformes > Sebastidae > Sebastolobus > Sebastolobus alascanus. Next base: position 2,459,747 of record CAKAOJ020000019.1, read on the forward strand.
TATAGTCCCGCGGACCACAGCTTCTTAGTCTTAACAGCAGAGTGCAAACAGGTAACTTGTATGGAAGTTATCATATTACATGTCTGATAAAAAACAGTTACCTTTTTTATGACTGACTTGATTTTCGTGATAAATTACGCGTGGATAGATTCAACTTGCCTACATTTGGTAACTCTTATTTCAGCGGAGGGTTAAGATGAGGTTCAGTTGAAGCCCAGAGTCGCTGGTTTACCGTTGAAACGATGGATTTGTATGTTTATTATTGGCGAAGTTTTCTTTCTTATTGGCTCCGCGCTTTTTCTTCCGTCGGAATTAATATTTTGCGTGGTAATATCTCAGTATCTGGAAACTTGATGTGACATATACCAGTAGCCTATAATATTCTAGACTTCATCACTGTGAAAAGCTTGAAACATTAATGACGGTGTTATAGTTTTCTATTTCAGTCATTGTGGTTTCATCTGAGGGAGGAGGGCGAGGAGAGAGACTGGAGCAGATTGGAGTGATGCTGATCCGTTCCGACTCTGTTTCTGGTCTGTTTCAACTCTCTCCATCTCTCTCTGACTCCATCTTGGTCCTTCGTGAAGGTAGCATCTCATTATGACTTATAGAGATCATTTTCAAATTTCACATCTATGTCCTCACATCTCCTGTAGCATCAGTCAGACAAACCCATTTTTTAACCACATCATTTATGTGGAAAAGCAATTCACCCATTGCTTCCCTCCTTTGTCTTTTGTCTGAGCTGTTATTCAGTTGTGTCTGTTGGCTTTTGATGACTTGGCTGTGTTAAATGTCTCAGACTGGACAGCTTTGAATGTTCATGGTAACAGGTTTGGGTCAGACAGCGGCATCAAATCAGTGTTGGATTTGACCTGCTTGGTGTGCCGGTGGGGTGGGGTTTGCAACATCTGGGCAGTTATGTGTGAGAACAGTGTTGGTCACAATGTTAATCACAGACAAATCCAAATCCTCTACTTTAAAGAGAAGAGTTTGTGACATGTTTTGTTAAAAGAAATTAACAAAAAAAGATTTTTTTGTCTATATATTTGTTGTAATGACCATTTTCATAGGTACTATTTTTTGATGTGCCCCATAATTGTTTTTTTCATTCCACTGAGCAAAGACACGTCCAAAAGATATCAATTAAACGTCTCTGTCGATCGTCCAAAAGACGTCCACTGTAGAGCCAGAATGAAAGTTTTTGCGACGTCTTTTTTTAAATGTCTTTTTAACGTTCAGCTATTGATGTCAACCTGAGTTGCACGTCCACAGACGTCCAAAAAGGCCCCTAACCAGACGTTCAAATATTGAACCCAACTTGCACGTCCGCCAGACGTCCAAAAGTGGGTCTGGACTGACAGACGTTATACAGACATGATATGAACGTCTTCCTGACGTCACATGTTTCTGGGATATGGTGTAAAAAAAACAACTCTAAAAGCCGCATTTAGTCATCATAAAAGTATCCATTGAAAGAATATAATGACAGGTCGGGTAGAGTTTGAGTCAGAAGCTTTTAAATCAGGATAGAGCAGCTTTGGTGGCTAATTTTACAGACTGATAACATCTGAAAGGGTTCAGTCAAAAAAACAGGGAACTATTTTGTGATTTGACTGAATCAGTTTTTAACAAAACAGCAACATTGGCCCAGTATATCCACAAACTGATGGAAAGATTTTAGTTGTTAAATTAGTCGCTCTCATTAATTCTGTAGAGAAAAAAAAAATGAATTCAACTCTCAACCCCTAAAAATGTAGCTGTGGAAACCCTTAACGGACCACTGGAATTCAAAGCCCCGGTTGGTAATTCAGACCTCATGTTGAGATCCATTGATTTATACTTTGTAAGTTTCTGGGGTTTCCCAGCATGCATGGAAGTGTCTTAGAAATGTACTTAGCACTGGCATCCATCATCCCTATTACGTGGCCTGAGTCAGTCCTGACAAACATTCCTCATTAACTCAGATGTGACCTCTGTGTAGCCTGCTGGCTGGTCGGCACATAATGACTTTATTGTGACTATTAGTCTGACTAAAGACTCAGAAATTAGGTATGCATCCAATCCAACTGTGAGAATTGGTTCATGTGTTACTCTCATAATCCTCTCCCACCAGTACACTTTGCCAGGCAGCAGTGACCAGTGTGAATGTGTTCTATAAATTATTATTTTATTTAAACAACGTGTTTTCGGTTGATAGTAAATATGCTAAATTTACCAGACGACACTGCCAGTTTGTAAAAAAAAAAAAGCAGGAATATGAGTCGATTATTTTTCTGCTAATTATATGGACATCCACTCTGCTGGTGTCCTTTGTAGTCCACTAAAAGTACAACTTCTTGGGTGACGTTGACACTGACAGAGGAGTTGGCTCAGATAGCCTGTCCCACAGTGCCTGCATGTACCAGGATGTGTAGTTTGTTACCACTGTGATGTGATCAAAACTACAATAGGGGGCTTTGTTTCCCTAAATTTAGCCGCTCAGGCAACACTGCTTTTCAGACTGGATACTAATCCCACGGTGGTCCCGACCCGAGCCTTAGCTGTCTTTAATCTCAAGCGAATCATAACTTGTCAATGGTGGACCTTGTTGGAGGTACATAGTGACAAAAAGGCTGTTGAATATTCTGACAGCTGACAGAGCTGGAGTGCTCTCACCCCAGGCTACCTGACAATGGAAACATGAATAACCAGCTCTGCCAAACTGCCCCAATTTGGAGGACTGTCACTGGTTGTGGCCTGTGATGAACACTTAATCTACAAACACAATAAAAACCGCAGAATATATGTTAAAACCAAAAGCATACAAATATATTTTGGAATACACTAGACACAAGAAATGAAGCAAACTAGTACTTAAAATAGTGATTCTGCTTTTCACTCATGTTTGTGTGCAAATATATCATTTCAAATTTGCATCATTTAACTTTTTTTGTGAGCAATAAGCAGTTTGACAAAACATTTTTTTAACTCTAGTCCCACTTACTTGTATTTTCCATTGCTTTAAACCATCAAAATATCATCCGGAAGACTGTGATGCAGTTTTTTCCTTTTTTGTCAAACTACATTTTTATTGCCTCACAAAGAAAAGTGATCAATTTGATGAATGAAGGATAAAGAGCATTGATGAAAAAAATACAATATATATCAAATGAAAAGAGTAGGAGGATAAAATAAAGTTGCATACAGGGTAACTCAAATAACAAATAAATACATAAAAGTATATTGATTATTTCAAGGCCTTAAGTAAAATTAAGTGTCAGGAAGAGATTTATGGAAGAAGATAGAGACACTGCCGGTCTGAGTGATTCTTCAGGTCGTTCACACAAACACTGATGTAGTCTGTTAAAGCTGTCAAAAGTTCAGAGAGATAACCTGGAGCCAGGCCAGGAAAACATTTGCACATAATCACTACGAAAATCAGTGAAGCCATCAGTGAGGAGAGGGAGATCTCTTTGTTGTAGGTGAAAGTCTTGCTTCAGCACTCTCACCACACTGGAGGCGTTCTCTTTATGGTTAAGGCAAACAAACAGGGCACCGCAGCAGTTAAAGCAAGGAGATAAAAAGCATGTAATCCTCTGTATCGCTGAAACTCAGGATGGACCTAAGTATAGCAATGCTCCTGAGATGACCAGAAAAGCCTGAATGAACAAGTATTTTAGTGTCATTCCAAATTAGGGCTTGGAAACAGGCCTAATGTGTTCAGTAAGCTGATGGAGGCCAGCTTCACTTTGGATAAAGTGTTGATATTTTTTCTTCAGTTGTACTTTTATTAGTGAAATAAACGTACAACCAGTCTCACCCAGTCCCTAAAAGCCACGTACACTCTAAATCCATCTGTAATGATGGCTGAAGTTACAGGGTGGAGGACCACATTTGGTATATGCTGTATAAAAGGCTGAACAGTGGCAGACCTGAAGAGGAGAAATCCTGTTGGGATGGTGTTAAAAGAGCTGGAAGAAGGGATTCCAAGGTCAGCTCAAACCGGCACAAATGATCAATATGATGAGGGGATAAAGAAGTGCAAGGATCTGATGACCTTCATTTTTAACTTTCCAGACAAGACAAATGCACGGGGGGAAGTAGTAAATAAAAACCTGGGATTATTTTGGCTTGTTCAGAAGAGTTCCGACATATTTAGGGCTTACACATCTTCAATATTTTAAATGTGAGATCATAATATGGCTGATGATTACCAGAAGCTTTGTACTTTTAGCTTTCTTTCAGCCCTGAAACTCTACTTTCATCCTTAAAGAGGATGTGCTGATGGCATCTTGATTTTTAGTCTCAGATAGAGGAGCTGTTAATGAGACAGTGTGGCAGAAAATGTTGGTGGGGAACAAAAATATGGTTATGCTTCTTCAAATCCCTTCCTTTGTGTCTGACACCCAGCCCTGGTTGGTTTTGGTCCAGATAGAATGAAAACAAATTTCAGCTGTATACTCTGCTTGCATGGCATTGTATGTGGAGTCTTTTTTATGACATGGTGTACGTTTTTTAAATGACTACAATGACTCGCGTTTAGTATAGCCCGTTTTTTCTAGAGCTGAAACGATTAGTCAAGTTATCGATTACTTGGTCGACAGAAGAATGATACACAACTTTTTTGATAACTGAATAATCGCTTCAGTCATTTTTCAAGCAAAAATAGTGAAAAATAACAAATATTCTTTGGTTTGCCATGTTATAATTTGAGCATATGTTTTATGCTAAATGCAGTACCAATGAGGGTTTCTGGACAATATCTGTCATTGTTTTGTGTTAATTGATTTCCAATAATAAATACATACATACATTTGCATAAAGCATCATATTTGTCCACTCCCATGTTGATAAGAGTATTAAATACTTGACAAATCTCCCTTTAAGGTACATTTTGAACAGATAAAAAATGTTATTAATTTGCGTGATTAAATATTTTAATCGGTTGACAGCCTTAGTTCATATTGATGTAACTTCTCAGTACTGCAGCTTGTGAACACTTTGTGAGTGATCACAGGCAGCAGGATTAGTCAGTATGGACCCGGGCCCCTGAACAGCTTCATATTTAGCATTAAATAGAAAATAAGAACTCATGACGCCTCAAAACCAGGCTTGTTTAGAATATTGGTGGAACGGACAAAACATACAACTGTAAGTTGTAAATTGTACAACAAAGCTAAACGGCTTGGACTAGTGCCAGTTGCCCATGATTATTTAGTGTATATGCAGAGTCATTAGACAGAGTCACTGTGTCTACCAGAAGCAGAGCAAATGCTGGTATCAGATATCAGTTGTGAGTATTAAAACCACCCAGTACATGATGTGGTCTGACAGAGCAGCCACTCACACACATGGACTTATGAAGCTCTCGATGCTAATGAAGCCCTGAAACTGCTCTGTGTGCTAATTTACGTTGACATCCGACAATTGTCCTGACAATAGTCTCAGTGCTCTGTATGCATGTGTGCTGGGGGGGGGGGGGTGAGTATGTGTGTATAGGGTGATAACACCGATTCAGTCCAGGTGCATCGTCAGGTACATTAAGTGGATTAAGTAGCAGAAGTGTGGCTACAGCAGAGGTGTGTGTATGTGTGTGTTGTATCCTTTTGATCATTATTTTTCCATGGAAAGCACATTTCCTGTCCCAGACAATCTGCTGATTCAAACAGTCTGCTTTTTAACCTGTAGACCTCTATCAGCACCACTGTATTTTGGCATGGGAAGCAGAGACCGAAGGAACACCATGTGTGCATGGTTGTGATATTAGACAACCTTAACCGTTAGCTATCACCTCCTGTCCATAACTGTGGGCAACAGCACACACCAAATTGGTGTGCATGTGAATAGCAGCAGCTTTTAACACACTGCAGAAAGCATTCACCTCAAATGAACAGTTTTCCTCTGACAGGTGTTCAGCTGCATCTGTCTCGAAGGGAGCCGCTAAATTCTTGTTGGAAGACAACTTCAGCCTTCCTCTCTTCTGGCTTGACAGCTTCTCCAATTACAGCTCTCTAGGCCCAGTGTGTTGTGTTTGCAAATACAGTAGATCGCTGTTCATCAAAGCCGGGTCAGAGAGAATGTCGACGTTCTCAAGACGGCTTTACCGTTTTTGACTGAAAACAGATGAGAGGCTTTTTTTTATCCTATACATGCAAGCTATCTAATTAGTGTCTGATAGCTAACCTGAGGTAACAAAGAGGAGAACTTTGTTGAAAATGAAAATGGAACAGAGAAAATAAGCAGTGAACTGGTACATGACAGGAACACAATATAGCTTTGCCAAGGTAGTCCCTGGTTCAAAGGCTATTTTCACACTGACATAATACACTGCTGCATGTTTGTGTCTGCTACAGCAACATATCTACTCATAAAAAATCAGAAAGCATGCATAAATTCTGAGTAAAACAAAGTTTTTTATACAATCAGAACAGGATTTGGGATCTGCATTTACATTTATCACAGTCCCTGTAACATCCAACATCACAGCACCAAATGGGCCACTGCCTGCCACCAATCTTTGCATGTAAACTATGTGTTTTTGAGATAATTCTTGGTGACATCACACACAATAATTTATCAATTTGTTATTATAAAACAAACACATTCTCACGGCAGTTCTTGAAATAGTCACGAAATTTAATCTATGTGATTCGTGTACATAGACACGAATTTCCCTTTTTTTCGGAAGTGGCGTAACCCAAATACGTGACAAATAAATCAACTTTGACCTTTGGTTTCACACGGGACACGAACACCAGTCTCCTGGGGGAAAGTCCTGTGTTTTAGGAACTGATTTTGTGCTGACCATCAGGAAAAATGTGAAATTCATGTATACGAATCACTACATTAAATTTCGTGACTATTTGACTGGCTGAAATATCAATCAGTGCAGCTTTAAAGGAATACTGTAGCAATACCAGGATCAAAAACGTGCCACCTGAAGGCTTAAGGGGGGCTCTAATAACGTTTCAGGATAGCAGCTATAGTCGGAATGAAAGTGTCGATGGAGGATATTTCTCTTCAATTGACCTCTGATCGGTATGCTCAGTAGGTTCAAAATAATAGTCAGTGAATAAAGCAGTAAATGCACTACTTCCAGCAAAGCTTCAGAGCTATTATTATAATGAGGCAGCAGCTCAACACACAGAGGAAGAGTATGTGGAGGAACATGCTGACTAAATGGATCAAGTGCAGAAGTAGATTATGCTGTGTTTGTGTGACTGTGGGTGTGGGTGTCCACTAGAATCCAGTTTAACTGTTGTGCTTCTTCACAGAGGAGTGAAACTTATACAACCACCTTTCAAGCCTACAAGTGGCGAGAATGTGTTACTCAAAAAAGATTTATTTTCTGTGGTGTTCCTTTAAAGTTTATAAGTCACTGTCAACACCCTCACATTTTAAATTCACACTGCAGCTGTTACAGAAATAACCAGCATCACAGCCACAGAAAATCTCCCAAATGAAGACAAAAGTCAACTTTAGAGAATTGGTAAGAAATTTAAAGAAGCTATTTTTTCTATTTTAAGGCGTTTTATGGCATTTTGTTGGATATTTCTACGGTGGAAAAATATTGGATAATGATGGCAAGTACAAGAAGTCATGATGGGGATTCACCTTAAAGTGCAGATAGAAAACGTTTTCCAGGTGTTGAAAATAACAGCCAATAAAGCTGTCGGTGTGAGAACATGACAGCATACCTGTGATGACTTGTTGTTGTGTGATGAAGCTTGAGAAGACTAACACCACCCAACATGCAGGAGATGACTGAATAGGAAGAGCGTTTAGCCCTTTTTAAAGGCAAACTCACTCACAAAGAAACTTCTAAATGTATTGTTTGTTTGGTGTGAAGTGCTCCTCATCACCAGGCTTTGTCTGCTTTCATTGGAGGTGAAAGGAGAAGCAGGAGCAGGCGACAAAGCGTAACTGTTGTTAACAGACTCCGTCACAAACTAACCACGGCTGCGGTTCATTGTATTTCTCAGTATCCGTCTTCAGGGGCTGTGGAGAACAGCTGGATAGTATAACAGTACAAAGACAAAGGTTAAGTTCCTCCATTTTATTCCTTTTTGATTATGGTTCACTTTCATTGGATTGGATTGGACAAGACATGCTGCTGCAATAAAACAGTATAATAAAAGAGGCTATATTTTATTACTGTGCTCTAGATGGGCTGTCAGTTTTTTTTTACATGTTTTCTGGCCCAGTTTTTATCTTCAATGTGTTCCTCTGTGTATTTCTTTAAATAGAAAATACTACATACTTTGCCGGCAATAGTAGAGATTGAGCCATAAATCCTGTTTATATGTCAGTAATATATTCATTAGCCCTTATTTGAATGAAGACAGAGAGTCATGTTTGAATCACATTTTAGTTAATTTCCACTGTAATTTTTCTAAATGTTTCAGTGTTGTTTGGGAGCTTTATCCTGACTGTCAAGCGCTTGCTTGATAGTTTTGTGAGGCCTGTGAGGACAATAGACGACCACACAAAGCCAAGTGCTTTCCACTCGCCATGGCCTTACGGCCCGTCCACACTGGGAACGTCAGCAGCGCGTGGCGGCTGTGGAACCTGTTGTTTTTTTATTTCAGCGTCCATGTTAACAAGTTAGAGCATCCACACATCAACTAAATTAAATATAAACTAATTTTATTATGTTTGGACAAGCTCTTCCATTATCCAACAGTTGCCACATGTCCAGCTGAAAAACTTTAGTAGGTCTACTATATAAAGCACATCTTTACTGGGATGGTGGAGTGAGTGAAACCAAAGATTTGATTCGTATAGTAGGGCTACTAAAGTTTTTCAGCTGGGCACTGCTGACAACTGTTGGACAATGTAATAAAATGTAATAGTTTATATGTCATGAAGTTTAGATAATGTAATGAACTAGGACTGGGTTTGGTACATTGTACTAGATGGAACAGGCCACAGATGGATCTTTTTGCAGCTTTATCTGGAAAAATAAAAAAAAGTTTAAAAAGTTAACGTTACGAATAGAAAATGGGCAAACATTGCTGCAAACATACATTCACATTGAAATGGACCCTGGTCTGACCCACCTCTGGACCTGGGTCGCAAAGCCGAGTAGGTCAACGCAGGTTAACTGTTTCAGACACACAATCACTGCTTGTTCAGCCTTTGTTGAGTCCTTGGTGTGAAAGGAGTAGTACAGTATTAAACAGTCTATGGGAACAGCGAGCAGTACATTTCTTAAAGCATCAAAGCTGTGCCACAAGTAGCTACAGATCCATTCTGATTTGTGTGAATGACAAGAGAAGCCAAGAACTTGATCCAACTCAAGAAACAACACTGACTCCTCAGGGAGATCAAACCTGACGGAGGTTAGCAGTTGTGGGTCCTATGACCAGGAATTTATTGCATTGTTTTCTGTGATATTGCTTCATTTTCTGCTGCTTTTCAGTCTCAGGTCATTTGTAAATGTCTGCTGATGACAGTGACAACAGGAGATACCATTTAACACTCAGTATCACAGATGTTGGTGCAGTTCTAGTGTGTGATCCCATACGCAATTTAACTCAATCAGCAAGCCTTTATTTGTGAAATAGTTTGTCCACATTGTTAAGCTTATCTGTGATACAAATAGTCAGGATTTTTCATATTATAAATTAATGTCAAAAGAAAAGATATATATATATATATATATATATATACTATTAAATTAATCACCAACAATTAAGATAATCAATTAATCAGTTTGAGTAAGAAAAAAAAGTCAAAATTCTCTGAATATTATCTGGTTTCTTTACTCCTTTATGACAGTAAACTGAATATCTTTCAGTTGTGGACAAAACAAGACATTTGAGGACGTCATCTTGGGCTTTGAGAAACACTGATTGACATTTTTCACCATTTTCTGACATTTTATAGACCAAACAACTAATTGAGAAAATAATCGACAGGTTAATCAAAAAAAATATTAGTTGCAGTCCTAATATATACACACTACACACTCCACAATGACCATAAAGTTGCATAGGCACCTCCCTGAAACAGTTTAAATAAAAACTGAATATTAGAAGGGAGGACTGTTGTGTGGGACTGCATTAGATTTTGCTAGCTGTACCTAATAAACTGGCAATTGAGTGTATATTTATTGGGATTGTTAGTTGTCAAAGATGTTGGTCTAAACTCTGTATTTAAAGGTTTATGAATAGAAACCAACACTTCCTCCATTTGGATCAGCTAGTGTAGAGCCTGCATGGTCACCAGAGTGCTGCTTCATATTGGTCACTGTTGGACGTGACATAGAAACGAGTGGCCTGGAAGCCGGAGCTGGCTCAATATAAATATTTGATTGTGGCCTCTGGAACAAGTAGTTTTTTCTCACTAGACTCCTAAACTGCTTCCAAATTGGATTTCTCCAATGTTGAAGAGACTCAGATAAAAGGAAAACACACTGATCTCTACAGTAAGAAGGAGGCTGTAATGTATAGAAGTCTGCATGTTCCAAGTAAAGAAGTTAAAGTGAATTACTGGACCACATCTTAGATGTTCATCTCAACTGATGGCTTTCTTTAAACCGAGCCTTGTCCTCCTGTCGCTATGTTTTTTAATCATACCCACGCTCCTTACGCTCTCATGTAAACACACACAGTGGTATACGAGGGTAGATGTTGGCTCATTTGCATAGTAATGGCCTGCTACATTCCAAAGGAGAGTGACAAAAGCATTGTCTCTGCGTATGTGTGTTCCTGCTGTTTCTCGGCTCTGTGGCAGCCATAAAACAAGCGTTCTCATGATAAAATGCCCTTGTGAATGAAAGAACTGCAAACAGAGCGCCTCTACAGACCCTCGTAAACACAGTTCTTTAAGAAAGGCTTTTACACTGGTAGACAAAGTCAGACTACATTTTTACTGTAACAACCTTAACAAGTAAATGTTACTTCTCTATTTGCTTTCTTCAGAAAGATTAGTTCCTTGTGCAAATATTTGTATAATGTGTGACAAGTCTATTTGTTACTGTGTCCAACAGTGCCCCAACAGATAAGTTTCAGAAATGTCTTTAGAGGAGGTGTAACAAAAGTGAGTGTGTCTTAAATGATCCCTGCAAGTGTTGCAGCAGCTACCACTACTACTGAAAAGTCAGATAAAAATAAACATTATGGAAACACAACCACCAGCAGAGCACGGAAAGTGTAACTAGAAAAGACTGTACGAGTGATTAGGAGAATCCCCCTGAAACAACCTGATCTCACAGAAATACATGAAATGACCACGTCCTCTTCCACCACCTCTTAACAGCACATTACGTGGTGGTGGTGGCATGTAACGTTTTAAAATGACGTGCTGAAACATCGGAAATAATTTAGGTTTAGGCAGTAAAACTACTTGGTTAGGTTTAGTAAAAGAAAATATTGTGGTTTGGCTTAGAATTACTTACATAGCCTACGTAATTTAAAATAAGTCAATGCTGACTTTCATACAGGACACGAACACCAGTCTCCTGGATGAACGACACAGTCTCACAGCAGTTTGCCGAATTTCCCTTTTTTTTTGTGGCACTCAGCACGACTTTCAACAACGCATTTTTTGTCCGTTTTCCTACGAATGTCCAGCAACACGTGACGAACGTGTCAATTTTCCGCTCCAGTCTTTTCAAAATAAAACTACTTAGTTAGGTTTAGGAATAAATCGACTTGGTTTAGAGGATTCAGAGGATGGATGGATCAAACTAGAGACCTAGAGCATTCAGAGGATGGATGGATCAAACTAGAGACCTAGAGCATTCAGAGGATGGAAGGATCAAACTAGAGACCTAGAGCATTCAGAGGATGGATGGATCAAACTAGAGACCTAGAGCATTCAGAGGATGGATGGATCAAACTAGAGACCTAGAGCATTCAGAGGATGGATGGATCAAACTAGAGACCTAGAGCATTCAAAGGATGGATGGCTTTCCTAGCTAGATTGACAATAAGGGGGTTTCTGAACAGTTTACACAACAGAAGTGCTCGCCATCCAATTGCCGAAAAATGCAATTCTTGCAGAAATCTCCAAATATCAAAAGTTTTTGACACCAAATCACAGCATGGCTTTTTCTATGGTGTTCCTCAAGGTCTTGGTGTCTTAATGTGGAATTTTAGAGGGATTATTGATCATTTTTATCAATTCTTAAGAGGTAAAAAAAAATGGTTAAATTTAGCACCAAATCTGTGTAACAAATGGTATAGATCCAAAAATTTATGAAAAACTTATGAGACATAATAGAGCATGGGGATGACCATCATATACTTCTATCATAATGTTCTAAACACTTATGCACTTTTACAAATCATTTTAAATAATTCATTCATTCATTTTTATTTCTGATTATTGACTAGAACAACTAGCACAGCGCTGAGCTGCATCTTCAGTGCTTTTCAGCATTAATCTTCAGTTTCCCAGCTTTCAGATGATGTACACCACTTCTATGTGACATCTACTGCTGACCTGCTATCTCCCCCTAAAGATCCCCTGTACCCCCCTAAAAAAGACAAAAACGGGTCTATTGTGGTTCTCAGAGGGTTAAAATAACACCAGAAGTGTCGTAACTTAAGTACGGAAGTTTCGTGACAAATACATCAACTTGTGGTTTCACACAGGACACTAACAGCGGTCTACTGGTGAAAGTCTGGAGTTTTTGGACCCACCCATCCACCCCGACCTCCTCACTACGCGGCTTTTGCCGCTCTATACTTCCCGGTTCACATTACATGGATTACATATGATTTTATTTTGTGCTGACATAAAAAAAAAATGAATCAACGAATCAATACATTAAATTTCGTGACTATTTCATAAACTGCTGTGCGACTGGACTGGGGTGAGAGTCACTTGTGTGAGCCATCCATCCACACTGACCTCCTCCCTATGCGGCCTATGATTAAAACGTGTTTCTGTTGACGGGCCACCACCACGTAATGCGCTGTTAAGTGGTCGTGGTCATTTCACGTATTTCTGTGAGATTAGGCTGTTCTGAAAACAGTCATCTGGTATTTGTGTTCACCTGTTACATAAACACACATCATTCATGAGGCAGTCAGCAGGTTGATATCCGGTCTGGACCTGCTCTATATGAAAAGCATCTTGAGATAACTTCTGTTATGATCTAACGCTTTATAAAAATAAATTGAATTGAATATTCACTCTCACTCTCTCACTCATCTTCAACCGCTTATCCGGGGTCGGGTCGCAGGGGCAACAGCTCCAGCAGGGGACCCCAAACTTCCCTTTCCCGGGCCACATTAACCAGCTCTGACTGGGGGATCCCGAGGCGTTCCCAGGCCAGTGTGGAGATATAATCTCTCCACCTAGTCCTGGGTCTTCCCCGTGGCCTCCTCCCAGCTGGTCGTGCCTGGAACACCTCCCTAGGGAGGCGCCCGGGGGGGGCATCCTTACTAGATGCCCGAACGACCTCAGCTAGCTCCTTTCAACGCAAAGGAGTAGCGGCTCTACTATGAGTCCCTCACGGATGACTGAGCTTCTCCCCCTATCTCTAAGGGAGACGCCAGCCACCCTCCTGAGAAAACCCATTTCGGCTGCTTGTACCCACGATCTAGTTCTTTGGGTCATAACAATTGAATAGAACAGATATATTGTGTATATATGTTGGTCGATATGAAACAAGAAATTACATTATTATTATGTGTGACCATTTAGAAACTACATAGTTGCTGATTAATGGAAAGAAGTTGACAGATTAATTGATAACTGACAGACTTGTGAAATCCAAAAGTGCTCCTTCCTCTGTCCAGAGAAAGTGCCCCCCCCCCCACCACCAAAGGAAGACACTGTGACGTCACCTTACAGGATTTCAGGTCAATGAGAACCGTCTCCTGCTGTGTGGTGGGTCTGCTGGTGTGTGATAAAAGCTGCTCATGATGTGTCAGGTCTCTCATCTTCCTCAGTCCTGCTGACCCCCCCACCCCCCACCCCCCTTCCCCAAGCCCTCTCTGTGTTATATAACATAGTAAATCCTAAAGTACCATCTGGTACCAACAACACTATCCATCACTAATTGTTGTTGATGCACATGGCAACAATCATCCGAGCTCTCTCACACACACACACATGATCTGAAATGTATCCCTGTGAGGACCCAAAAATACAACGTGAGCACACTTTAAACACACACACACACACACACACACACACACACACACACACATTTCAACATCTATTATCTCCCCTTTGTTAAGATTAAAGCAGCTCATGTTGCATGGGGGATTACGCTGGTTGGGAATTTGTAATTGCTGGGAATGGGTCACCCAGTGAGTTAGTGTTTGTGTGTGTGTGTGTGTGTGTGTGTGTGTGTGTGTGTGTGTATACATGTGTGTGTGTTGGGGTCAAGCACAGGGGGCAGGGATTACATGACCCACAATGTACATGTCCTGTTGTGTGCTTTGTCAGTTCCTGTGAACTGTTACACTAAAAGCCTTCTTCAGTTTAATGCAGAGCTCAGAGCTTTAGATCAAATGTTTATGTCTCTTCACATCAGAGCCTGATGACATCTACTTTACATGCAGTAAAGATCTTAATATCCATTTACTCTGTATTGTCCAAACTACTACACGAAATACCATTTACAGTATGTAGGTCATTTTGTGGATACACACGGTTGAGAGCTTTTGCATGTACAGCCCCACCCCCACACCCCCCGTTAAATGGTCTACACCAGAGGGTACAGGCAGCTTTTTACATGATGCTAATAATGTCTGCTATGTGCTTTGATTAGAGACGTTAAATGCAAACAGTGCTAAATAAAATCAGACCCCAACTCATCCTGATGAACGTCCCAATAGCTGCCTTGCAACAAGGCATCAGTGCCAGTTGAGTGGTTCCAGTCACTAACCCCCGCTGTCACACTGTGAGCAACACCATCAACAAGTTCATTGGTTTCCTTAAACACTGAGTGACCTCAAAACCTGGCCTGAACTCTTCATGGTCATGTGGTTTTAGCTGGCATGGATCAGATCTGTTCCAGATATCTAGCCTACCAGTTGTATTTGGATGACTCAGAGTAATCATCTCACAGGTCGGCCTAATGGTTGGTGCAAGGGTTGCAAAGCTTTGAAGTATCTGACTGAGTTTAAAGAGTAGGATAACGAAACCCCAGAGTTTGGGGAGTTCATTTTATCAATATGGGCAAAGATAGGGAGGGGGGGGGGGGGGACTAAGACACGCCCAGTCGCGTCTATTTTCGTCAGTTCCATGGATGTATAAAGAGGACTGGATACAGCGTTGGAGGCGGGGCACCTCAGTGGCGTGTGAAGCCAAAATGGCTCGATTTCCGACTGGAACAGTACCCAGATCTTCTGGCAATCTTCCGCATCCATTGGGCCCATGGAGCAGGCCCAGTAGCATCCGCTCGGTCACAGGATCACAGCCGTCAAGCTGTCGTCACGGCTTGCGAACTCCGCCTCCCAGCCCTCGCTCCAGCCTCGGTCTGGGTCTAATTCACATGAACGGAGGAAGGAAAATAACTCTGGATTCAGCTATTAGTGCATTTTACAACTTTTAGGACCTGATTTAAATAAGGACTATTAGAGTGTTAATACTGGGAAGTTGATTCACCTCCAGAGAAATTATCCGCTGATGAAAAAATGCACTTATAGCTGTATCCAGATCTCTTAATACATCCATGTTCTCTACTACTCCACAGTGTGCACTCTGCAGAGTCGGGAGACATTGAAGACGGTTTTATAGGAGGGACAGTGAAGAGGGTTGATTGGTGACGAAAGCTGCCTCCATATACGTCACCTGCCTCCAGATCAGCTAGTAGCGAAATCCAATTGCTATAGCATGGTTTCATCCATGAGAATACTGTAGAATTCAAATACTTTGTGTGTCAAGATTTGGACCTGAATCCGTCAACAACACTAATAAATAGACTACCCATATACATTGGTTTTCAGCTGAAAAACTTTAAAGCTGCATTAATTGATTTTTTGGCCACTGGTGTAAATAGTCCACATATCATCTTCATTTATACAATTTATTTTAGCAGAAATTAATAATGTTTTTTTCTTTAATAATACAGTTCACTAAGAGCTGTTAGGGTTAATGGGTGCCAGCCTAGTATTGTTTCTGCCCCTTTGTGGAACCTTTATAACCATGTACAATATGTGGACATTGTTAGCATAGCCTACATCTTGGTTTGTCACCAGTTTGTGTCTGTGGAGACTTTATGTACCGTACCAACACTTTGTCCATCAGTAACACAAAAGAATGTCCAGACTTTCCAATTTCAGTTTAATAGGCGTGGTTACATTTGGTACCATTCCTGTTTTTGTTGATTATTTAGCTGGCTTTTGCAATGTTGTTGTGTTAAGTAATCGAGGCAATTCCATCTGAGTAATTAAACTATAATCATTTTTAACAACAGGTTGTGGACCTGCTGCAATTACAATATAATGGATATAGCACAACACGTCTGTTTTGTAATGAGTGTAAGAAAAAAGGTTTTGTTTCGATGGTGCGAAGGCATTCAAACAGACGGGCAGTTTATGCAGAGGCTGTTAGGGCTTTACAAATGATTATTTCACTATTTTAAATGTGTCTAGGCTTTAGAATGGAGCGGCTCGCTCAGCCAGAGTAAATGTACATAAAATGAAGTCCTTGTTTGTACCAACATATTGGTTAGGGTCTGTGGTAGAAAAGGTTTTTCAGTAGTCCAGAAGGCCATGCAGCCACAGCTTGTATCTTAACATTTGCTTTAAAAAGCCTGCTGCAGGCTGTTCTAGGTCCTCAGCTGACACTCGTTGCTGTGTTGTGCATCCATGTGTTTGAGGGCGCATTAACTTTACTGCAGTCTATTTAATGGAAGAAGCTCCCAATGTTTGTGAACAGTATGGTCTCTGTTTTTTTATTTTGAGGACCAGATAGCTTATGAATATGATACTTCAGAGGGTCCAGAGATTATCCTCACTTGTCCCCACAAACAAAGCCACACATACACAATATTTAGGGTTGGCTTATGGACACAGAGCTGGTTCTGAGGATGACTTAAGCTCAGACTTACCATATACTTTGTGGGAGAAGTCAGGGTAAATAGCAAATCTATTATTTTAACACTGAGCAATCCTTTACTGATTTAGTCTTAAAGGTGGGTCGATAGTTGAACGTGTTATATGCATAAAACACAACTGTTTCTAGAAGTACTTTGTAACAATTTGCATCTGTAATAAATTGAGAGCATGTATTCAGTAGAATTACGATGATTATAAAGCAATTTCTTTATACGATTCTGTTATTCTGATGTACATTGATGAACATTTTCTAGCCTTTGAAATGCCAGAATTACCATCCTCGATTTTAACTCAAATGTGTTTGGATGGATAGATTCAAATATGTTGCAGTATTCTACTTAAAATAAACCCATTTATTCAAATCAATATTATAGTAACGGATCAGTGACAGCGGTCAAAGCAAAAATGTAGCATCTGAAACCACATCATCAAAGTCAATGAATGCAAATTACCTGTATGTCATTTATCAAGATTACCTTTGTCTCTCTGTTACAATGGCCTGGTTAAACTTTCAGTACTTCTCTCTACTCTCAGCAACATCAAGTAGATGATCCCAGGTTCATGTGCTACTTTCTAACTATTTATGTAGTATTCTACAATGTCATGTTGGGTCATTTATTAAAGTTTTAATTTAATTTCCCCCCACATATGAAACATCGTTTCTCCTGGACAGTTGAACTAACAGTGGTCATTTCTGAGGTGCATCCAGTCCTACATCAAACCTGTGTTAGTACTGCACACATCAGTAGAAAAAACCTTCAGGTGATAAAAGCCACAGTGCCACAAAATTGAGACTTCTACACTTCACTGAAGTAGATGATTGTGTTTTTCATTGAGTTTTTTCTTTGTATACTCAAATGTACTTCCTATTCACAGAGAATATAATAGGTTAAAAGGGTAGAGGTAGAAAAAGAGTTCCCACTCTCGTAACTGTAAAGTATGGTAATGCTTTCTATGGCTAAACCAACTAGTTGTCCTTTAGGCCCTGTTCACACCTGGCATTAACATTCATCATGAGTGATGCGATCACAAGTGGACAGCTCTAAGTAGAGGTGTACCCAAGATGCATTGAGGACGCTTTGAGATCCGATCGCTCAGACCACATTCGGAGGTGGTCTGGGTCTCATATGGCCACATTCTTTTAGCAGTGTGTACACAAATGTGTCCTGGGCCACACTGAAGGACCACCTACTCAACTGACGTCCTCCGTGAAAGCGGAAGTACGTTCTCATTCGCTGGCCTCGAGTCCGGTCTCGGTCTCGAGTCTGGACTCGAGACCACTCTTTTTGAAGTCTTGCACTTGTCTTGGTCTTGTACCTTGTTGGACTCGGAATCATCTTGGGCTCGGCTATTGAGAGCTGGTCAAGTTGTTCCTGGATGCTCAGCGGACAGGGAGAACGACACCCATCTGTGCAAATATATCGTCGATCGTGGTTGTTGAGCTGACGGCGGCCGGTTGGAAAATTTTAACATTATCGCCCAACCCTAGTGATGTTGCTTGATTTTGCCTCAACCCCTGGAACCAAGTTTCAACTCAGTTCCAACATTGACTCTTTTTTTCCCACATCTCGCTAATGGCTGGTTAACACCAGGGGTGGGTAGTTCCGCATGACACAAATGAGTATGTTTTATGGGCCAGTAATCTGCTCTTAACTTCGCTACGTTTGCCATTTATACCTTCGTTACAACTAGTCTGGTATCTATTTTGCAATTTGCCTCATTAACCGA
Source organism: Sebastolobus alascanus (assembly GCA_916701645.2). NCBI lineage: Eukaryota > Metazoa > Chordata > Actinopteri > Perciformes > Sebastidae > Sebastolobus > Sebastolobus alascanus. Next base: position 2,478,484 of record CAKAOJ020000019.1, read on the forward strand.
AATAAGCTGTTATCCAAGCTGTGTGTGCACGCGGTAAAGCAGGAGAGCAGAGGATTAGCTTTTGAAAGACAAGGAAGGAGACACTTTCTGGGCTGGAAAATATATTTCTGTCAGTTTTGTGTTATTTTCCTTTCAAACCTCTTTGTTCTCTCACAAAATGTCATGAGACCACACTACTCAAACTCATGTGGACCCATGAGAGTTGCCTGGTTTGCTTTAGGACTTTTGCACTGCCCTCCATAGCTCATTAAACCTGGTCTTTTTTTAAAGAAAGAGCTGATGTGTTGATTTTGTGTTCTTTGTTGTATTTTGAAGCATCAGAGAGCTGGGTGATGATAATAAGAGTCTTGATCACAGCAGGAGTGTTGAGAACAGAGTCGGGATGCTGTGTGATGGCCTGCGGACCACACACTGTCTGCACACTATCTGCCCTTCATACACAAAGATCATTGCTCCTGTGTGTGTGTGTGTGTCCATGTGTGCAATATGAGTGTATATTGATGTGTTGGTATTATTGATCTCTGCTTTGTCACAACGGGCTGTAAAGTCTGTCTGGGTGGATGACGAGCTGACTACCTGAATACAATTAATGCTGAATAGCTGACATCACTGATGTGGTGCTAAGAAAACAGTGACTGGCCCAGTATACCTCAGTAATTACTGTATTGTAATGAATTCTACAGGTTCAGCTTTTACAGAAGCTATTTCCTTAAATAATCAGGCTTTATCTGAAGTCATAAAACTTTTTCTGAGCGTTGTAAGAATGACTTTAGAAATTAGTGGTTTCCTCGTCACCATCGGAAATGTATCAATCACAACTCTTCAGTATTTGTATGAAACTGACCAGTCAAGTCATCTGTCACATCTCTGAAAACCTCTCCTTCTTTTCTTGTTAGCTGTAAAAATAGGTGGGTACATCAGGGGCATACACCATAACTCGTCATCAGCAGTCAATAAAAAAAAACATGTCCATGTGAGAGAAACGATCAACAACAATCTTTCCATGAATAAATCATGACGATAAACGACATGTAGCATCTCCCTTTTATTTTGCCTGGCCAGTAGTGGCTCACTTCTCATAGGGCCTTAATGTGATGTAATGTGCCCTTTGGCAGCTACATTGGAGGTCATCGGTTCACGTGCAAGGATAAATGTCAACAGCTGATAGCATTTCAACATTTGACTTTGCTGTCTCAACCAAAGCCACCAAAGCAAATGTCCATGTTTTGTTCTGGGAAGCGACCATTGAAACAGTGATTGGGCCATTTCATCAATTTTGTGTTTGTATAATGGCACCATGTTAGCTAGCTTTAGATTGTCTGCTAATTATTGTCTTAACACATCTGATTTGCACAATGAAACATGTTTTATATCGACATTGATAATGACTATTATTCACATGGTAAATTAACTTAATTAGCTTAACTAAACAAGACTTCAGTTTACTTACTCAACAAAAGTACTTGGTTAGGTTTAGGAAAAGACTGTGGTATGGGTTGAAATAAGTATGTTTGTTACATAAAATATGTACGGATGTTACGTAACTGGCGTTAGCAAAGTCTGGAGGTTGAAACTAAGGTAAAATAAGTCAATGTTGACTTGGTTTCACACAGGACATGTACAGCGGTCTCCTGGGTGAAAGTCCTTTGCTTGGTTTTCCATCCTCACCCCCACCGGCCCTACTCGGATGGACTCGGATGCTAAATGGTGCCTCAGTGCCTCGGTATCAGGGCTGGTACGACATGCTTATCTCCCTATTCAATACTATCATGATACTTGGGTGCTGATTCGATATGTATTGTGATTTTGAAGTATACATTTAATCATACACCTCTAGGGAGTTTTGCTGTGGAAAATCTCTTTATAATTAATTAATACAGTAAAAATGTTGGATTTTCAGCATGTATGTAGTCAGAGATGTCCTGAAGTCAAATATATCAGTTAGTTGTCAGGAATTTTGGAGCAATGTGTTTTTATAGCACCGCAAGCATTCGGAAATGTAGCTATTTCAAGGTACAAATATGGGACTTTTACATGGGATTATCTCTAAATTGATGGAGTAAAAATGCTTGATTTTTTTGTCTGTATGTAGTCAGAGATGTCCTGAAGTCAAATATATCAGTCATTGCCAGGAATTATTTATCTTTTTTTTTTTTCAGCAACCCTAAAATTTAAAGATTGAAGACATTTCCCTCACAAATTAGTGGTATTTTCTTTTTGATTCATAAGGGACATGTAGTCTGACATGTTTTATACTTCTGGTGAATATAATCCAATTAATCTTAATTTCATATATGTATTTTGTCTATACCCTTTGGTAACAACTTATTTTGAAAACCGGACATAGTCACACGTGTATACTTCCTCTAACATCTCCAAGTGTGTCGCTAGCTCTCCCATCCATTGGGGCCATTTGAATGAATTCAACGCTACGGCTTGCTTCGGTTTCGTTTTGTTTTTTCAAACAGATATGACGTCACGTTACTCAGACTACAACAATAAAAGTGGTAACTTCCTTCTTCCTCTGCATAGACTTAAATGAAGCAATTATATTGATTCTGGCATTAAAAAAATTCTAAGTTGTAAAAAACTAGTCGCAGAGGGGCACTGACAAGCTGCGGTACTTGACGTGTTGGGAATAAAACCATGTTGGCCATAAATATACTCAGTAGAGCACCAAATATGTATTGATCCACGATTGAAAGTAGTCCCTAACAGAGACACTATTTCCACTGTGTGAGTAAACATAAAACGTTAAAATCTGGGTGACCTGTTTGCAGAGTGCTTAGGGCATATCCGTATGGGCACAAATGCCCTGAGTCCCCAGTTTGGTACTTGGATGGCCGGACTGTTTGCTACATGTTATTCCCCTACTCTCTTTCCCCACATTCCCTGTCTCTCTCTACAATCAAATAAAGGCATAAAATGCCCCAAAAAATAATCTTTAAAAAAACCTTGCTAAAATCTACATTTGCTCAAATATCTGTGAGCCCTTTATAAAGATTTACTTCTTCAGTGAGAACCAATGGACTTGGGACTGAAGGCCACAGACACAGAAGTCAGAAAGTATTGGGAGATTTATCACATTGTAGGCTTAGATTTTTCATGGGATTGCTCAAATATATCTAACTAGTTGGTACTTACTTGGCAAGAATTTTGTAAGACATTTTAGAAATGCTGAACTCATCGAGTGTCCACCGGTGTATCAAGATAAAGTCTCTGTGAGACAGAAGAGAGACTCCATCCCTGTGCAAAGCTACTGTAAATGTAACAAAACAGCTTTACTCCGGTAACTAAATGTACGGGAGAGACGGTTAGCAAAGTATGACCTCCTCTGAACTACAGTGAATATCTTTTGGAGAGTTCAGAGAGCTAGAAGTCTGCATCTCTCTGATTCAGTTGAAAAGTGCTGGAATATTACACAATGATATTCTGCAACAAACATGAATAAGAAATACTACAGTGCATACAAATACGGTATATACCACAATCTGACTTTAAATTAATAGAAAAATCCTTTTTTTAGAGACAGCAGAGATGTGGCATTGTGGATCAGTGGGTCGGTCTGTCGGTCTTCCAGGTTGGACCAGGACGTGGTGGCGCTGCCTCCAACACCTTTTGTAATTTTCCAAAACCAACAATCTGACAAACATGCCTCCTAGGTGTGAAAGCTGGCAGGGACTGAACTTTTCTTTTTTATTCTTTATATAACTACTTCCTCCCTCTTTGTACAAAAAGCACAACAGGAAAGTGTGTGTCGTCCCCATTTGAATGCTTAGCAGCCAAAAACTGACTCTGCCATCTGGTTATGTCCAATGCAAGGTTCCCAACTGACTACTTACTACATCATGATATACTTGCTATTTTATATGCAAAATGACCTATACTGTGATAGATGATTTGCCCCTATTGTCCATTCCTAGTCGCTACACAGGAGAAACGAATGTTCCTCTCAGTAGTAATAGTAGCATTAATATGTAATTGATATCAAAATGTATGAATTTACAGATGTGGAAACTCTAATTGAAGACAGAAATATATTTCTGTGCCAATGTGACTTATTTTAAATGAGAGTTATCTGGGTTCCTCATAATCATAACCCAGTTATGTTGTTTACAAACACCAAGCCAAAAACTGGGTTACTGACTGGCTGGGCTCTCGTTTTCCCTCAGACTGAATATCAATAACAAGATGACTGACAGGCTGACAGACTGACTGACTGACTGGTGAGTGGATTAGGAAGACAAACGTGTATTCACCGTGACCGAGTGAGTGGTCAAATGACATTGTGTCTCCATGTTCCTAATGTCTGCTCTGTAAATATAATAATATGCATTCTGGGTTTGTCACACCACAGAAAAATGTGTTACTAACCACCCAGCCAAATTTGAATGATTAAAAATATCGCCAAGTATATAAAATTATCTTTCAAAATCATGTAAAAACCATCAGTATTCTGCTCTGAGACGCTGGGGGCGTGTCGCTGAAGGAGCTGAAACCTGAAACTTCTCTTAATACATCCATGGCTGAAACCACACCCACAAGAGGGGAAGGTGCAGCCTGTCATAATTCCTCAGTAGCGGCGAGTGAAGAGGGAAGAGCCCAGGGCCGGATCGCCGTCCGACGGGCGGATTTGGGCAATGTGGCGTACGGAAGACCGCTTGCCCGGTGTCGCTCGGGGGCCTGAGTCCATCATATCGAGGCGGATTAGGGACAGCCGCTCGGTGTGGGAGGATCCCCTCGCCGGACCTCTCCCCAGCGCTGGCTGGCCCCCGCCGGGCGCATGTCATCTGAAGCGGTCGGTGGGCTTGGAAAGGCTCGGGGCGAGGGTGGCTTGCTTTACAGCGCCCCCCCCGTCCGGACCTCTTTTACAAGTTTACAGAAAAAGAATAAATATACGTAGGACATGGGATGGATTACAATTATAAAAATACAATACAAAACAGTGATAACTGCCCAAAGTTTCCTGCTCTACCGACTGAGTTAGCCGAGATAACCCTTGATAAATTCATGGGTTTCTGTTTTCACTTTCCAAAACCAGGTTTGTGAAGACGGGTGGGGTTATGTTAAGGATGACTCCACTGCGTCATCGAGCCATGATTTCAGCCCCGCCTAAAAAATCCAGAACACAAAACTGGCCAAAAACAGTTTAACGGTCTAACTCCACAATCCAGTACTACAATGTTCACAGTCATTTCACATGTTTTCAGTCATTACTTTCCAACATTTATAATGTGTTTATAAACAAATCTCTGAATTTTCTTTACACGACCTTTAAAGAAAATGATTCATGGCGATGTCATGTGGATCACAAAAAAGTTGCAGAAAAAGTTCACTCTTTAAAAACTTGTAGTGAAGTGTCTAAAGTCAAGGTGCAGCTCCTGCACCTCGTTTATGGTTTATTCATAATGAGACTTCACACTCCCAAGGACCAGGGACTGGACTATCTGACGGCTCCGTGAGAGTGTGTGTTTGTGTTGTGTGTTTCTGAGGAAGAGACAGCGAGAGTGTGTGAGTAAAAACTGGACAGGCGTTGTGGATGCTGTTGGCTGCCTTCAGATGGCTGGTCTATTCTGATGGAAAGGGGTGGCTGGGTTTGTACTTGTCACACACACATACACGCACAAGCTGCTCGGTGGCTGACATTCTCCTTTTTTCACCTCTAATTGGTCCTCTGGGAGTTGTCAGAGGTCTCAGTGGCTGTCTGCAAGGTGGCAACACACACACACACACACACACACACACACATCTACACAACCATGCATCAGGAGAAGCAGGAGACGGAGGCGACAGAGGAGGAGAGGTGCTGTGATTGTCACCTGAAGGTCATGAACATTTATCACTGTTTGTAGAGACAAAGGAGGGGAGATTGGAGAGGAAATATCACGTTGGCCTGTGCTGCTGTTCTAAACTAGGTGAGACTGTCGTATGAATCCTGTCTGCTTTAATAACAGTCTCACTACTGTTTTGAGCGCATCAACTCAGACAGGCCACCTAGTTATAAGCATGGCCACGGACTGCTTGCTGTATTGTGTTGGGCTCCAGCCTGCGGAGCCTTGTAGGTGAATGGGTGATTACTTTTCTGATTGTACAGCTTGAGTCTCAACATAACATAACTGAATCGACTCAGTACTTCATTTCTGTGCTGTACTTGAACTGGAACTGACCAATTCATCATAAGGACCCTGTATTGTGCCTTCCTCATTGTTGTGGAAAGGCTCATTAGGCGTTTTAGCTTTGGACAGATATCATTTAGTAGGTTGTAGAATTATGATTGACAGGTCTCTCTTTTACTCAGACATCTCCATGAGTGCTTCCTACAGCCAGATTTGACAAATGCATCACTTGCTTGGTTGCCTCTGCTGGAAAAAAAATATGGCAGTTGTTCACTCCAAAACTATTCATGCATACTCTGCTGTTATGTAGTGTAGTGCAACAGCAGGTAGTCAGAGTCCTTAACTACACAACAAAATCAGTGTCGCAATACATTTTAGGTAAAACAAAGGTAATGCAGACATGTGAATGTTAGACCCCAGTTTTAGGGCTGAAAATTCCTCAATATTTACAATAAAGATCCTGCCAGTATGTCTGCTGGCAGGATTTTAATGAAGAAAGAGCATTTTAATCTAGAATCACCACTATGCTGCATAAGGCAGCGCTCAGACCGACTTATTCATTTCAATGAGGCCAGTCCAGTGGCACAGCAGGGGGTGCCAACACAGGGGGCTCTGGCAAACCAAGGGCAAGGCAACCAAAATCATTGGGCAGGTGCTGCACTGGCTAGGGCTGTAGCGGTGAAGGAATTTCCCCTGTAGTGATAATGACTGGCTCAACAGTGCGATATGCGGTATTATTGGTTTTTTTTCTTTTTTTTTGCTAATTACTTCATTTATCCTGATTTTAGTGCTATATAAATAAGCTTTATTGATTGGCTATTATTAGGTATATTGTTGCTTTTTAAATGACAAAGATGAGAGTTTTAAAACTAATGAAATACTTGTTTATTGTTGAATGCAGAACTAAGAAAGGTAATGAGGCGCAGCGGGGTTTTTTTCTCAGCTGAGACACTTTGGTTGCGTCTGGTTGCTATGATACGGAATATCCGCAGAAGTAAAAATGTCCGCACAAGGTAGAGTATTTGCTTTGGATTAATGCGAAATATGTGGCGCTCCCATAACTTGTGAACATAGCGGTTGTGGTGGTTGCTTGCCATCCCCTGCTGTTGGCTTGTCATTGCAATATTGCGGTTACTGTGAAAGCCAAATATGTGCAATTGTACATTCCTGTAGGGCTGTACCAAATAGTTGGAAGCATTCGAATTCTAAACTCACATTCGAATGCTGTGCAGGTTTTTCTTTGTTTTTTTATGTCCATTCATTGTGTTTAAAGCCAATATTTCTGCAGAGTTGCAGATAAAGATTAGGCTACACTAATCAGTGTTTCCTCTATATTTATTAATAGAGGTGGGAAAAAAAATCAATTCACCTACGTATTGTGATTTCTTTTTTTTACGATTTTGAAATACATTTTTTTAATGCCAGAATCAATACATTTGCTTCATTTGAGTCTATATGGAGGTAGATGGAAGTTACCGCTTTTATTGTTGTAGTCTGAGTAACGCGACGTCATATCCGTTCCGTATCCTTCAACCAAAACAAACCTCAGCAAGCCGAAACGAAAAAGTAGAAAATGGCGGAGGGTCTGCGTAGATACGACCTGCACCCTCACATTTTAAATCCTTAGTGGTAAACACTACACATCCAGTAAAGGATGGAAACACTTTGGGTTTCACACATTGCAAGAAAAGCAGAGCTAGATATCATCATCAAGCCGGCCGTCACTCTCATCTCTGGGTGGTCAAATCGGCCGACATTACAACTGTAGAGCACCCATTTACTGACATTTATGTTAAATGCATTCAACGGCCCCGATGGAGCTGACCATGGATGGATAAAGAGAACGGAGCTGACGGGAGAGCTAGAGACCACCTTGGCGAAGTTAGAGGAAGTATACACGTGTGATTACGTCCGGTTTTCAAAATAAGGTGTTAACAAAGGGAACTGTATATACAAAATTCATATATGGAAATAAGATTGATTGGATTATATTACCCAGAAGTATAAAACGTTACATGTTCCCCATAAATTAAAAAGAAAATACCACCAATTTGTGAAGGAAATGTCTTTATTCTTGATTTTTGGGTTGCTGAAAAAAAAAAAAGTCTAACAATGACTGATGTATTTGACTTCCGGACATCTCTTACTACATACATGCTGAAAATCAAACATTTTCACCGTATTAATTTAGATATTTTAAAGTAAAAGTCCCTAGAAGTGCTTTTTCCCATGGTCTAGTGATTAAAAAGTCAACAAAAATTGCAATAAATTGCAAAAATCACAATACATATTGAATCGGCACCCAGGTATCGTGATTGTATGGAATCAGGAGATACAGTAGGTGAATCGTCCCAGCCCTATTCTTCAATATCCTATGCTCTCGTGTTTCATTGAGTGCGGGGCGGAGCAGAGGAGAGAGAGGTGAAGTGAAGATAACGTTGTTGGGACCAGTTACAAACAGGCTCGGTAGTGAACAGTATTAGACTATCTGTAGAATTAGATTTGGTCTGAAGGCTGCTCAGAACCCTAAAGCACAATATGTTGACACGGATGTTCATTTGAACTCATCAAGTCTAAAGAGGTGGTTCGCTTCATTTGTTTTTCTGAATGCCAGCTCGCGTCAACGTGCAGTCTTGTGGAAGTTAATGTTCATGCAACATTATTCAAGCAATACGTTTTTAACGTGCTTTTTAATTTTCTTCTTCATTTAAATTAACCTTAATATTTACTTCTTCAGCTACTTTCTTGCCACCCCATTTGAGGTAGCCCCGTATCCATGGCCTAAACATTCCTCCTGTAATCTTAGCGTGAGTAATCACTGTAGTGTCAGTCTGCTTTCTTTACATTCAGTTCACTGCGATGGCTGCATTTGTGCCGTTAAGCCCTCTGAGCAGATGGTGCTCAAGATCAACTGCTGATAGATTTTTTTTTTAGTGTCAAGAGTTCCACTGATATTTGCACAGTGACACCCTGTCAACATGTTTAAAAGCTGCTCTGGATAAAAGAGGAATCATAACAGAGTGTTTGTAAAGTTTCCAGTCTAGTAACCAGTCTGATTATCACACATAATTAGCCTGTTGGGGAATGAGCGGTGTTGCAGGATATAATCAGATCTTTTGGTGTAGCTGCTCCCACATCCAGCCTACGGACTACACTTCTCTGTATTATTTCTCACTACTTACTGTATATAAGCATTAATACTTTTGGAAGACGCTTTAGGTTAAGGTCAGGCATATCAGATTATTCATTCTATGTAACAAAAATGATTACAAAGAAATAAAAAGCAATAACACTGCTACCACCTTAACGATTTGAAATCCTTGCCTGGAAAGACAGATACATTCGGAATTATAAAACACTTTTGAAAAATCATCTGCAGTAATGTCGAATATGTGAACAACTGTTGACATTTTTTTTCCCTTGAAGACCTAGAACTGTTTAGTGATGGAAAAATATCAAGCGTGTCACATGTCAAAGCTTTCTGGTACACAAACAACCAGACACTGAGTGAGTGAGTTTCACTGAGAAACAAAAAAGGACTGAATTGAAAATGAATTATCAGCAGACGTTAGAGTTAATCTGCTGTGATTTTGGTGCTGGCTTCCTGAGGGCTTGGACTCCAGCCAGTACAACAGTGCTTTAACCCTCATCACATATTTAACATACAAGGACTATCGACTGAAGAAACTACTGTCAGAAACAACCATCATAGCGAAATATGAACTCAACACAGTATTAGTTATGTGATTATGTCATCTAGAGAAATAAAACAGCTATTTTTATCTTTTTATTATTATTATTTTAGGAAAGTTAATTTGCATATTGTGTAAAACAGAAATAGACAGAGCACATGAGGACATCTGTGTCTGTCTGAGACAAGCCAGTCAGTTTGTTGTGGGCTGTCTATCAGATCAGAACATGTGATTCAACAAGCCATTAACATTCGGCTCCCCTTCCTACATCACATGCATTCGATTATACCGCCCACAGCTTGAGAACTACCTTTGCAAAGGTGCACCATATTTTTTCTCGCAAGCCCTGACCACTTTTGTGCCCTGGCCAAGATTTTAGCTGATGCCCCCCCTCTTACCTCTTTTGGCACACAATTCTTCGTAAGAAAATGTTGTGCGCTCGCAAAGCGCGCCCTGCCCGGAAGTTCTTAAACAGTTATTTTTGTGCATACAGGATTGACATAGCCTCTTGACCTGCGTATAATATAGCTACCATGTTGACCTTGATAGTGACTCCTTTTTTGAAAAAGATTTTTTGAAAGATTTGAAGAATTATTCTCCTCCTCAGTTCTTAGTCTACTTTTAACCCTCTGAAAATGATCTGACTGGCATTAACTTTACTGTCTTTTGAAAACCGTTGCGGGTTTCAAACATGGATGTATTAAGAGAACTGGATACAGTATTGGAGGCGGGCTTTCGTTCATTCCTATGAGAGCTGCTCAGTGATGCATGAAGCCAAAGTGGCTCGACTGCCGAGAGATAAAGTTACTCGAATCATCCGGCGATCTTCCGCATCCATTGGGCCCATAGAGCAGGCGCAGTAGCGTTTCCTTTAACTCCGCCTCCCAGCCCTCGGTCCAGCCTCGGTCTGGGTCTCATTCACATGAACGGAGGAAGGAAAATAACTCTGGATTCAGCTATAACGTGCATTTTACAACTTTTAGGACCTAATGATTGAAATAAGGGATATTCAAGTGTTCATACTGGGTTCATTTACCTCAAAAAAAATTATCCGCAGAGTTACAGACATCTCGTTCCCAATGTAGGTCTATGGGAAGAAGTCATTGTGGGCCCAATGGCATCACGTGACGGACACGGAAGTTGTAGCACCGCCGTTTGGCCGCTACGGAAATTGGCATCAACAACCGGTGCTCTTCCCGGGGGCTTGGTGTCATGCTAGCTTACTGGGAAAGGGGCTAAATATCGCTCCAAAGTTGAGCTGTCTTTGCCGCGAGGTCAGCGACACCCCCTCCGGCACTTGATGCCCTGCGCACAGCGCGTGATGCGTGGCTTTTTCGGAAGGAGGGCTTAAAGAGACAGGCAGAGGTTTCAGACAGAGGGTGAATACAGGTATATTCAGACAGACAGAATGAGAAAAATAATGTGATTTGAACATTAAAGCATGTAAACATGTTCTAGTAGAAACCCTAAATAAAAGTATGAACCTGACAATGAGCATATGTGTCCTTTAAAATGGGACCCCTGGCAAACATTTTATGTATCTATCCTCTTCTATCTTAAAAGTACATAGGCTGCTTTTGACTGGGGGGCACCCAGGACCTAGGTTGGTATTTAAAAGTCTTATTTAAAAAGCACGTACAGTATTAAAACAGAAACAGTAATGAAAAATTGGAATGATAAAATAAAGCACCTGTGAGATATGAAAAAAAACCTCTGGGGTCTGTGAGGACCCCATTGGTGGGATGAGGGTTAAGAGCCTTTTGGAGACTTCAGACACACACTCAGATACACACTAAAATAACAAGGCGATGGGGGAAATCCCTTTGAACCGGAAAACTTGAAGGCTGCAGCCTCCTTCACTGCACAATAATGGAGCGGTGAGGCTCGTTAAAAAGCGAGTGAAGGCGTCCAGCCAGAATCAATCAGTCTCCTGTGTGTTCTTCACCTGATTAAATGAAAGCCTTTTCATAGAGCACCAACTTAATGGGACTAATGCAGTAGAGGCAGAGAGCAGGAGAGGAAACATTACACAGAGCAAGATAGAGACGAGGACAGGATGAGTGAGAAACCTTTGTGATTTGTCAGTTTAGGGCTTCAACAACATCAATAACTTACTTGTTATTAAAACAAGAACAATATTGGTGTATACTTTAATTGGTCAGAATAATGGTTCCATTGTGATAAAGGAATAGCACCGCTTCAACCGTGCTGGTGAAGCTATCAGCACAGTCAGGTTGTGATGGCTGATGGTTGAAAACCACTGTTGCATATCAGGGCTGCACCCTAGTGCTGAAAATGTGAACTGATGTGGTGGATTATCCTTCAAATGTAGCTCTGCAAGGTCAGTGCACAATGAGCACAGTTAGTTGATCAGTCACTTTAATCAGTCGGTTCATGATCATGTCTGCTTTTCCTTGATGAGCAGCACTTCCCCACTCTTTATTCTCCTAAAGTCTCCCTGAATCCTTAAAAGTGTGACATTGATCTGGTCTGAACAAAGTGTTGCCATGCTGTGTCAACTGAATGCAATGGGTTACATTTGTATGGAAAGTAGCTCAGATAAAAAAGAACATTATTTTGCTTGTTGCAGCAAGACACTGACGGAGCTCTGTGTGGGAAGGTAAAAACACATTTCCTTTCAGTGTGGTAATTGCTGTGTAAGCGTTCCTCCCAGATCTTTCAACGTGAATGCGTATGGATTTATTGATCCAGTGCAGTTTTTTAAGTGCACAAAGGCAGTTTGGGGAAGTGTTTTTCAGATGCTACAACCACTAAGTCAGTAGTCAATCATGTTTTTGAGGGAAAAGTTTATTTAAAGCCATGGCAATTTGTCTCCCTGTAATGTTGCAGGAAGGTTGAATGTTTACATATAACCACTGGTGTAAGGCCGTTCTGTAATCCTTACACCTACAGACTACACACAACCAGTTCATTGTATTTTGCTATTGTACTATTATATCCTTACCCGGGAAAACCTGCTAAAAATAGGTGATATACTCCTTTCCCATTGCAAGTATGACGCACTGGCCTTTCTATTATTTTTCCGAGTGTGTCACATTCGATGTCACGGAAACGGCGGCCGACACCGGAGCAGGGTTAGTAAACAGTGAAAATAGTGGTTACCTATCCAGTCTCTCTTTGAAACTCTCAAATGAGTTGCTGATTGTTGGAAAAGTGGAAAGACTACCAAAGACTGTTTGATGAGTTTTATTTTGTTTCCGTCGAGTTTGAATGAAGTGTGTTTTATGACGATCAGAAAGGTAAAACTGTTGTCTGACTGGAGTCTGGTGGCTTTGAGGAGAGCATATTAATTGTATGTTTTGTACATTCATAAATTGTAATAATTGTCCAAATCCCTGTAGATGTTATTTTTATTTTATATTCACTTCAACGAGCGTCACGTAGCATCGCACCGGAAAAATGGCAAAAATTAACGTGTCCAATGGGAGCTGGAGCCGATAAATATCTGTGACTACCGCAGAGTCATTTGTCCCGGGAATGAATGACGATTGTAAGCTTTCTTACTGAAGACAAAAGCCAGATGTTAGTGGGTGTTAGTGAGTTTTTTATCCAGTGGGAAAGGGGCTTTAGATACATGAGAGAGAGAGAAACATTCTGTAAATGAGGCTTCAACTTTTCTGCCTGTTGAACCAATAAGGATTAAGTCTGTAAAAATCAAGATGTAACTGGTAAACCTGATGATGAATCATTTAAACCTGGATTGAATCCTAACCAATGAAATGTATCAATAGATTTAATGTTGCCCATAAAAAATCTAAACTAACTTATATTTCAATCATCAAGTCTCTATAAGGATTCGCAATCTTGCGATCTCAAATATGTAAGTCACTTTCATCAATTTCTCTCAACGCAGTTTTCGGAACCACTTTTATGAGCCACATTCAATCAAACGTTTGTATGCTTCAAATCAAAAAACAACTGTTAGATGCACCACAAAGAGAAATGTCCTCCCCTCGTCCTAAAATCCTAAACCGATACTAGAGTACTTCTTGTTTTATGAATGAAGCGGTACACGAGTTGAAGCAGCAGTGCTCTGTGTGTGTTTGACAAATCAGTGACGGTCATCCCTGCAAACTCCACCCCGATAGGTCCTGTACTTTCAGAAAGTACTACCCCCCGACCAGGGCCATTTTGGGTGGTCAAATTTTGACCCTGGTCCCTGCTGTCGAAACGCAATGAGTTCCTCAACAGGTTCCTAGTCTCTGGTAGGGCTGAACGATTTTGAAAAATGATGTTATTGTGATTATTATACCCCCACGACAACGTAGTTGGGGGTTTATAGCGATATGATATGCGATAGAATGATACTTTTTACATTATTATTCTCATTTTCATTAAAAAGCATATTAAAATGGTTATGGTGTGATTTTTGCAGGGATCAGCACCCAACAAAGATGTTTTCTTAAGTCTGTAGAAGATGATGTGTAGGCCAGCACTCTGCCGCAGCACAATATTTGATTCAAAATGGTATTTTGACACACATTTCACCTTTAGCAATTTGAAAATTGCAGAAGGTCATATTGTGATTTCGATAAAACTTTAATATTCAGCACTAGTCCCTGGGGAAAGTTCCTGTGGTTGAAAAAGGGGACTTTAGGGCATTTTCACACCTGTAGTTCGTTTGCTCTGGTCTGAATCAGGGACTAAATTGTTACCATGCTGCATATCGCCACGAGTTTGGTTTGTGTTCACACGGCAGCATTTACAAGCAGACCAAAATGTTGGTGCAAAAAGAAACTGCTCTCTAATTGGTCAGAATTACCATGCTGGAAAACTTCTGGAAGTAAACAAAGAAGAGCAGTCTTCCGGAACGCAACAATGGAGGGACAACTATGCGGCTTGATCTTGGCCCTGGTCATCTTTGTTTTTTTACCTCGTAGCAATTTTTCACTCAAGGTAACGATACAGTTTGAAAATGAGGTGCAGCTGTGACTGGAAAACAATGTATTGATGCACTGGAGTCGCCGAAGGCGCATTTCAAGACGTACGGAGGACGGAGGACGGAGGAGGAGGAGGCGTGCATTAACCCCCCTAAACTGTGACATGCTCATCGGCCGAAAATATTTACGAAGATCCATCAGGTATAAGATAAGATAAGATGAACCTTTATTAATCTCCGGAGGGAAATTCAGGTGTCAAAGCAGCAGCAAAAGCAGCAAACAGAGTGAAACACAGGAGAGGTACAGGTATACAAAAATTATAAAAACAATAAATAGAGATATAAAAGAAACAGAGTGAGTGGATGAACATAGTGTGCACAGTCTGTCAATAAATAAATGTAGTATGTACAATGAATAAATGTAATATGTGCATATGTGCAGTCTATAAAGTGGTATATAGGATGTATAGTGTAAAGTAAGTGTAAAGTGCACCAGTGGTTAGAAGTCCATGGTGGTTGCAGATAGTGCATGTTTAAGATTCTTAAGGTCCTCATAGTTCTCATATGGGGACCAGCCAAGCGAGGGCAAGCGTAGGCTTTTTGTAGTAATGTTGTTGTTGTTGCACAGAGCAGCTCGCTACTTGAGCTGGTTTAATCCAAAAAGGCACAATGCTTTCTCCAGCATGATCGAGGTCGGATCATGTTCTCACCACAAACAAAGCGCACCGAACCGTACCGCAGTTCGTTTGGAACCGAACCGAGACCACCCCTTCAAGGAGGTCTCGGTTCGCTTGTTTTGGTGCTGCACCCGAGTGTGATTGCTGTGTTCACACCTGCCAAAACGAACCGCATCGAGAGGGTAAAGGCTCCAGGGTAACGCTCCAGGGTTTGATTCAACCGAACTAAACAAGGCAGGTGTGAATACGCCCTTAGTTCACCTGCTATAGTCAGGTAGAGTAGAGTGGGTTTATCTGAGCGCTTTAGCTGAAAACAGCTACCTGCTGCTGCTGGAAACAAACAAGGTTGGTGAGAGCAGAGTTTGCAACCAGGAAAACCAAAACAATGAGCTAAAAGAGGCTAAAATGCTCCATGAAGCTGAGAACTGTACAGCTGGTGATAATTCGCTGTGGGTTCATCACTAGCGACCCCATTCACATTACACATATTTAATTTGATTTATTTACAGTATGGAAAGTATCAATTAGTGCAGCTCTAAAGAGAGAGGTCTTCAAATTCAGCTAATAAGGAGAGACGGGTGTTGAGGACAGAAGAGGTTTAGTTCCTGCCAGAAGATCAGTATTATGGGCCTTTCACACAGAACGCGGTGTGAACTGCGCACATCACAAGCCGTTGTTGCGTCGCACAAGCCATTGGAAATGATGGGTTTTACAGCGCAGTGGTGCCGTTGCCGCGCTCTGTGTGAAAGGCTCATTACCTTTATCATTACATGTAAAATCAGTGAAAGTTTATTCATACATGAATAATTCACTCCTCTCATTGTGGAAACACATCTTGATAGAAGCCGTAGCGTTCAGTAGTCAGAGATAGTGAAGATTACATGTCACTTACCTTTCATATTTCTTAACCTCGTCAGTGTCTTCTCACTGGTGTCAGTAGTGCTCTGTGTCTCTGCTGTTATTACAGCCTCTCTGTGGCCTTTTCAATGGATTTCTGCCTTTGTTGTGTTAATGTGAAATGATAGTCTGACTCTTTTGCTTTTGTTAAACATCTTTCTCCTTGTGTCACTAATGACTGTACGGCTGGGCGGTCGGAGTTGGAGTACATTTATGTGTCGTCCTCTTTATGCCAGGCAAAAAGAAAACTGTGTTTATGGAGAGACAACCGCGGTAAATGGGAATATTTAACGTTGTCGGGGAAAAAAGGCTATGAGAGTGTGTTGTTCATGAGATTTAGAGAACTCTCTCTGGAATTGTGTGGGTGTCTGGCTTCAGTCTTCACTTATTATAGGATGGTTCATCCAAGGTACTTGGCCTGTTTGATTTAATAATAATAATGCATTTTATGTATAGAGCACTTTTCAGGGAACTCAAAGACACTTAGTTAAGTTACAATGATCATAGAAAACAACACTCTAGAAATGGAGAAAATAAAGATAGATAGGAGAAGGAATTTGAATTGGATCCGCTGTGGGACAGGGAGCCAGTGGAGGTTCTGGAGGACAGGGAGCCAGTGGAGATTCTGGAGGACAGGGGTGATGTGATCACGGAAGCGGGAATGGGTGAGCAGACGAGCAGCAGAGTTCTGGATGTACTGGGGTTTATTTAGGACTTTGGATGATGTGTCATAAAGAATGCCGTTGCAGTAGTCGATTCTGGATGTGATGAAGGTGTGGATCAGAGTGCCTGCAGCAGAGAAGGAGAGTGATGGGCGGAGACAAGCTATGTTTTTTAGGTGGAAAAAGGCAGTCCTGGTGATTTGGTTGACGTGGTGTTCGAAGGTGAGGTTGCTGTCGAAAATTGCGAGATTGCGGATGTGTGGTGAGTGGAGAGTGGAGTTGTCGATGCCGAGGCAGAAGCTGTGAGGGTTTTGGTGAGGGATTTGGGACCATCTGATTTATCACAGTTGAGTTTGAGGACGTTGGCTTGCATTGAGGCAGTAGGTCAGGGTGGAGGGATTAGCAGTGATAATGAATTTTGTGAAAATGTAGAGCTGGACGTCATCGGCGTAGCAGTGGAAGTGGAGGTCATTGCGGCACATGATGTAATCAAAGGGGAGCAAGTAGAGGATGAACAGGAGGGGACCAAGCACCGAACCTTGGGGCACACCTTGGGACAGAGGAACGGGGAAGGAGGTGCAGTTGTTGATGAACTTTTACTGTAACTGTTGGGAAACTGTTATCAAAGTTATACATCATGAAGCACATAGTCAAGTCAAGTAATGTTATTTGTATAGCCCAATATCACAAATCATACATTTGCCTCAGGGGGCTTTACAATCTGTACAGGATACAACACCCTCTGTCCTTTACAGTACGACCCTACAATATAAGTGATCATTCATCGTTTGCTCATCAGCCATTGGCTGCCGGTGATTTGTTTCTTCTGTTCGTACCACTACCTGGCACCCGATACTATTCAAGATTTGGAGACGTGCTCGCTGCTATTTTCTATTTTGTTCTCAGAGTGAGACACACAATAACAAACAGGTTTTATTTTTTTATTTTTTTAAGGTTTTATTTCTCTTTATGGTTCTTTCCATAATGTTGTCAGACACTTATAATAACAATCTGAGCCAGTCAGTGGCAAAAACAAAAACTATTTGTGGATGTAAACTGATGGTACCAGTTTGCCCCAAATAATTACATTATAGCCGGTTTAGCAGCTGCCATCTGCAGCGTTCTCCCTCAATACTGAACCAATTTCAAAAAGTGTTGTCCCCATTAGTCAGTTAGACACAGGTTTAAAGATAAAGTTATCCTTTAAGTGTACGCTATTTTTTTAATATTTTCACCGCTTTACCTCGCCATTAGACAGCCCTTTCCGACGGGAAACTGAAGCTGTTATATCGCCGTCTTCAAAGCCACACGACTCCATTGACAAAAACAGTAAGTTTACCTCACACAGGAGTTGCTGGTCTACTGCTGCATCGATCAGTTAGTTTGTGATATAGTGTGACTTTCGGATCCGAACTAACGTGGCGTCCACAGCAGTGCATAGCTTCCGTTCTGGTACTCCTGTCTGATTCTCCAAACTGGGCACATGCTTACCACCATCTACTGTAGGTAATACACTATGGATAAGGATATATGTATATGTATCATCATGCATAAAACCTACGTCAGGTCACGTGGGAAAAGGTTTTTAGAAGAGCTTGGGAAAATAGTATTTTGACACTTAAACATGCGTACAAAATTTTAATGTTCAGATTTGAATACATAGGAAACAACACTTAGAAGATGATATAAAAACCTCAAGAAACAAAAATGGATCCACCCTTTAACAGCGATGCAAACGAATAGCCATTGGACTTATTCAGTGAATGAAAGTATTTCAATGCATCCAAACAGGAAGTGTTGTTTTTCATTGATGGTAACTTCAACACTCCAAAAAGCTCAAGAGTAGAAGCGACTGAAATTAATTAGTGAATGAAAATAAATGTTCATGTTAGCCATGTTCTATACCTCAGGATGACCCACTGAATGATGGTAGAAAGACAGTATATACATTATCAATATACAGTCCATGTTAACAAAGATTGCCATGGAGATGTGACCTGTATTGAGTTGAGGTGACTTTAATTGAAATGTTTTTGTTCTAGTGACTCTTCGTAAATCAGCGGGATGTGCAATCAGCTACACTTATCACATCTCTTCCTTTATATTAACGAAGGAAAGGGCTGCATTTCACTGATCACACATAAGTTGCTTCTCAAATGACAGGAAGACTGGTGTACCCGTTTAATGCTCCTCTGACAGGAGTTGTCAGAGGGTTAGTAAATCCAATGCAGTCCAGTGCTGCAAATAAATGGTGATTAAGAAGCTGTTTGTTTCTGATGTTCTTTCTGTTTACCTCAGCTTGGTTTGCATACATTTCCAAATCAATAAGATGAAAATGCACTCCTACATCAAGCAGTTCAGGTGCCAAGAAACCCATAAACCGCCCTCACAATGCTATCTTATTAAATATGGACCTCAGAGTTGCAATGTTTAGCCCAGCCATGTACTCATTTCTTTTGCTCTGCTTCTTTTCCAGCTCCTTCCCCAGTCAGTCAAAACCTGAAGGACTATGACTGATAGAGCCGTCTCCCAATTCAAGGTGACCCAGCTGGGAAGATAAAACATTTGTGACCTGTACATCCTACACCTCCTTCAGAGAAATGAGGACTATCTCACTGGGCATGGTGTGGCTCTGTCTAGGCCTGTCCCTGGATGCTTTGTCTTTGAGTGGACAGAGAATAGAGACAGTAGGTGAAGAAAGAACTGAAGCAGCGATCAGAGGAGAAAAGCTGCTCAAAAGAGTGAGACGAGGCTGGATGTGGAACCAGTTTTTCCTGCAGGAGGAGTATACAGGCAGCGACTACCAGTACATTGGCAAGGTAAGAGCTGTGCTACTGCCTCAATCTTTTGTTACAGTGAATGTTGACATATTCCCATATGGCATCAAATACAATTCCCATGATTTTGTTAGAAAGACACTCATTAGTGGTGTTTGTTCTTCTTTCCTGAATTGCATTGATATGAATTTATGCTAAAGTTAATCACTCTTCACACATTTTGCTCATGACTTCTGTGCCTGCAAGCATAATGAATTACCCCTGCTGATGATCACTGCTACACCAAAGTGTGTTCAGAAACCATCTACCATTTAATATACAGTAGTTCTCATATACACACACAAAACACACTATTAGCTTTTGACTTTGAGAGAAACACAAGTGATATTCTTATCTTTACCCTAACCCTAACCAACCCAACCAACGAAGGCAACGGGCTAATCAGAGGCAGAGTAGGGCGGGTAATGCCTTCACCATAATCGATTTGTTATTTAGCCAACTCGTCTGGTATGATATATGATATATCTGCTATTGTTAGCTAACATTAGCAGACTTTAGATGATGACTTTAGATGATTATATTGTTGTATAACTGACATTACTGAGTCTTTACTGAGACCTTGTGGCTCCTCTCTACTTGTGCTGCTGGTACACAATGTTTTAGCATTAGCATTAGCATTATCCTGTAATTATCACTTTTGGCCACAGTGGCCGCTGTTCAGCGAAAGATCCATAGGCTCGCTTTGAAGCTGCACCAATTAATATTTTTATAAATGAACAGTAACTAAAAAGTGTTGCGTTTCACTCAACTCTTTAGAGGCCGTAAATGTGTGAACACTGAGATGCATGGGTTTATATAGCATGCATACAGCGTCTTTACCTCTTGTTGTTCTTTAAGGTAGTCTGTACGATATTCAGAGCATTAATATATCATCAAACAAGTAATAGCTTTGTAAAGATATAGAGGAATAATATCGAGCTGAGCAGAGAATGATGTCTTGGCAGCGCGTGCTTTTAGTTCATCTTTGTGCATGTGAGCGTGCCCCACTGGCTAGCTCAAGGCAGCTGCTCTGCACTGCTCTCATACGGCGGTTACAGCTCGTAGAAGCGTAGCACCCACCCTCCAGTTACACCCCCCCCCCCCAGGTAAACTGTCACTGTTAGCTGTCAGCACTGTTGCTGTTGTGTCCACGGTTTGGACCATTAGCTGCGAGCCACTGGCTGTGCCGTCACCATGTTGAGAGCCATGTGGAGGCAATAGAAATGCTCCCAATCTTGCATTTAGCACCTTTAAAGCCATTATGTGCAGTATTTGAAGATTTTCAACTTTGGCGACCTCAGTGGTGGTATTTTAAAAAAGCACTGTTACGAACAGTAGGGCCTGCTGATACACTCATTTTCTACAAACAAAAACTTATACCACCAAAGTGATTTCAAATATGTTATAATCACTCAAACAGTCTACACATAGGGGCTTTAACTTTAGCTCACATAGCAGTGAAGAGTACGCTGAACAGCAGACACTGTACAACATGTATTTTAGGTGACTTTCGATGTGCGTCAGAGTTCTGTAGTTGGAGCAGTGAAAGCACCGCTGCTGCAGCCCTGTTTCCTCACTGTGCCACCGTGACAAGTTTTCATAACACAAATAATGGAAGCTCTGAAATTGTTAGAGTGTTATATTTTTTGCTCTTCCAAAACTTGTGTTGATGATGTGTTTGTGGCCCAGCGACTGTGCTGTGCTGTACACATTCAGGGCAAAGAGGCAGACAGGCTGACAGGAAGGAAATGGCAGCATAGGCACAAAGACAGAATGTGAAATGTGAAGTGAATATATCGGGAAGGTTTAGAGTTTTTTCCACCTCGAATGCAGAGACTA
This sequence comes from Sebastolobus alascanus, assembly GCA_916701645.2. NCBI lineage: Eukaryota > Metazoa > Chordata > Actinopteri > Perciformes > Sebastidae > Sebastolobus > Sebastolobus alascanus. The sequence goes on from CAKAOJ020000019.1 coordinate 2,500,083, forward strand.
ATGACTCCTGTGTCAGTACCATCCTGTTACTATTTCTTACCTAAGCTCTCTCTCTCTCCTGATCCTCTCATTAGCCGTGTTTCCATTCACATATTTTAATGCGCGTTTTGATTTCCTCACAAGTTTTTACGCTCGCTTGAGGTGGTTTTTGCCTTTGTTGAAAAAGAGTTGATGCACTAAATGGGATATGGAAACGCCTTTGCGAAAAATTTCTGATGTAGCGAACGTTTAACCCACGTCTTCCCGGGTATTTCCATAATGTGTGAATGCTTGTCTTCGTCTCCAGACAACATGAAACATGGCCAGTACTAGCTGGCATGAATGAACAATTAAAACTTGTCCAATTGAAACAAATTCCTGAAGACCTCTCTCATACATGATTAGATGGCCACGGCGACCTGTTTTGTTTCCAGCTCGCAACCTCTACTTCTTCTTCTACTCTGTTTAGTGGCAGATTACAACGTTCCGTATCCTATAGCGCCAACTTCTCACCAAACTACGCTGTAGCCGAGTTTATTCGCTGCAAGCCAGTTAATGGAAACGCACCTAAGTCGTATTTCGCTCAAATTCGCTTGACAATTGATTTGAAACACTGTTGTCTACTGTATGACCCCCTTTACACCTGGCAGTAAAATGCATCTCGTATCCAGAGTGTATCTAGATATGATTAACCTGATTACATTTACACCTGGTATTAATATGTGTCTCCAGTGTCCACATTGAGATCCGATCACTCTGTCCAGCTCAAACAACAGAACATCACATCCACCTCTCCTCTCACATAGTTGTTGTATGTGGATTGAAAACTCAATTGCATTTACACGCGTCCCCGACCACCTCCGGGGGTGGTTTGGCCGATCGCAATCCGATCACCCAGGAGGCATTTTAATGCCAGGTGTGAAGGGGTAGTGTGTTATATGTTGCATATACATATTAGGGCTGTCAAAGTTTATGCTAATCCGTTTTAACGCCACTAATTTCTTTCACACATTAATGCAATTTTTTAGGTTGTAGCAGGCTCAGTTTTAGAGTGAAGATACTGGCATCATATGAAACTAAAAAAACTAAAGAATCCATTGGTACCAACTACTACTAGCTTGTTGGGAAGGAGGTTAAAAAACACTCCAAACTGTCACGGCCATTTTCAAAGGGGTCCCTTGACCTCTGACCTCCAGATATGTGAATGTAAATGGGTTCTATGCCTATGTCTATGGGCTGCCTGTTGAGCTGCAGTTTGCCATGTTATGATTTGAGCATATTGTTATGCTAAATGCAGTACCTGTGAGGGTTTCTGGACAATATTTGTCATTGTTTTGTGTTGTTAATTGAATTTCCGATAATAAATAGATACATACATTTACATAAAGCAGTATATTTGCCCACTCTCATGTTGATAAGAGTATTAAATACGTGACAAATCTCCCTTTAAGGTACATTTTGAACAGATATAAAATGTGATTAATTTGTGAAATGGCGACTAACTATTTTAATCGAATGACAGCCCTGATATCATCATCATATAATCGTCCTCATGTCAGTTGAAACACTGATGACATTTTCAGTGTTCACACAAATAGCCTTGTTTCGCTGCAGGAACTTAAAGTCAGGGTTGACGATGTTATCCAGTATACACTATTTGTTATATTGGTTGAAATGGTCTTTATACCCCGACAGCGATCCATTACTGATGAGCTCTGAAAAAGGACCAGAAAAGATCCGTCATCTGTAGCTGCTGTAATCCTGTAAAAACGTCTACCAGTCAGTGTCTCGACGCCCGGTTGGAAAGAACCAATCAGATGCCTCCCTGCCTCCCTGCTCGTACTCTACCCTTGGCGTGCACCAGCCTGAATTCAAAGCGCGTCGCCGCCGCACGTATACTGGTGAATGGAAGAGAAAACTCAACCCTGCAGTAGCTCTGCCGCGGTTTCTTGTCATGAGGAAGCGTTGTTGAGTTGAGGTCCTCTCTCCGCTCTGTGTCTGTGAAGTAGTTACTCTGCGGCGGTGCACGTGCATGTGTGAGGGGGGCGTTGCCTTGGAAGGAGCCCCGAGGGGAGGGGGTGGGTTTAGACAGAGCTCCTGATGCGATGCTACATTCAAGTTATGCTAGCTTTCCAACATCGTCGACCCTATCTTTAACAACCTGTGATCTGAGGCTTCCCAGGACTCCAACCTTCAGGGACCTTGTAAATGTTTGCTCTGAACTCCGTACTTTTGTTTGCAATGAATTTTAAATGTTTTGCCCTTAAAAAGGCAAAAGCAACTATGTCATTTTTATGCCATGTTTGGTGGGCAAGTGAAGTAAGCTGATATGGGACAGACAACATCGTTACTGATTTTCTCTCAAGTTTACATGAACATGAGATACAAGTTTATACGCCAAAGGAAAGGAAAGGTTGACCCAAGACAGTATTCAGCATGTCATACCACTCAGCAGTTTATCAGTTTGCTCCACTGAACACATCGTGATCATTCATTTTTCTATAATTTTGTTTAATCTTTTAATTTTAGTTTCTGAAACTACCAGCTCCAGCTCTATATGAATGGCCTCCTATACCCAAATACTATTGAGGACCTGGACATCTTTGTCCAGCAAGCCTTCTCTATTGCTCATCTTTTTTTTAAGTATTAGTCGTCCTGGTTGATACAGACGCAGCAGTAAAATGGTGGTTACTGTTGTTCTTGATTCTAGATCTGACATACATGTACCACCTCCCGAGCAGTGTCCACATACAGTTCCAGGATCTCCAAAACAAGCAGAGAACAGTGGAAACAGAAGCAGAAAATGTGACAATGGCTACATTATGTTTCACTAAATTCCTGAAGTGGAAAAGGGTTAAAAGTGAGTGAGGTCACACAGCTCCAGTATCTCTGGCTGTGAGGCCAAGCTTTGAAACAAGTTCAAACAGGTTTTTACAAGGCCAACTTGATGGGACAGGACATTTACAAAAAATCCCCAAACTACACATAATGTGGTTAACAAAACAACCTCATCTGAAGATCCATTTAGTAGCTATTCTGAAGCTCTGAACAAATGAAAAGAGAACCATAACAATTAGGCTTTATTCACAACCATACCTGATCAAAGCCACTGCTTCTGCTGCAAAATGGAATGTCTCGACTATTTCTTTTCAGTGCCATCTTTTGCTTGGCAGACTATAAATGTCGGTGTTCTGCTTTGCTAAAATTATGTTTATTAATGAATGACTGACTGGAATCTGTCAACATACACAAGTTAGTACAACGAACACAATGCACCTCATACAAATCTGTCTTCCTAAAGCTTCAGTAGGCAGTATATTTTTGGTATCTCTGGGAAAAATCCCATAATAACCTTTCAGCATATTGCAATTCAAGTTTTCTGAGAGAAAACTAGACTTCTGCTCCTCCTCATGGCTCTGTCTTCAGGCTTTAGAAAATCTAGCCCGTGATGGAAGACTTTGACCAATCACAGGTCATTTCAGAGAGAGAGCGTTCCTATTGGCTGTGCTCCGGCTGGTGGGCGGTGCTTGGTATTTCCTCAGCAGATCTCAACATGGCTGCCGGGTCACAAACTTTCTAATTTTACAGCTAAACAGTACACTACAAGATGATTCTGAAAACATCTGAGGAGAGAAATAGGCATTACAGTAACAGAATATTGATTCATATTTGATCAGCGCTGCCTAGTTTGACCGTTTGATTGGAGTTCACGACTGATTGACAGCCGGCTCTCATAGACCGAAGCTGGACGGCAGACTCCACATCAGCTCTGATTGGTTGTTTTCCTCCGGTCTGTGAAATCTTGCAGATGCCGTTAGGAGCACCGGAGGACACAGAGGAACATGATTTTTTTTTTCAGATTACCTGTCTCATGCACTACTGTCAGGATATAGTGACCGATTTATAAAATAACTTTTTTTAATCATAATTGCTCCATTTTTACCCCCTGCAGCACTAAGGCCCTTAGTGAAGCTGTATGTGAAACATGCTGTTTGCTGATGTATTATTGCTCTCGTGGTAATAATAAGGTGTATAATGTGCACTTACCTTGTGTACAGATAGTGGGGTTATGTAGGGATTTTCCATGCAACTGGCTGCTCTGTTTAATATCTAGAGGAGATTCTATTAGCGAAGTTAGCACACAGTGCAGTGTGAGGATAGTTGGAGCTGTGCTGTTTGATCAGTAGCCAGATGCCGGCAGCTATTGTGCTGCTCCGTATGAAGCCTGCTGTCTGACAGCAGCACAAAACAAAGTAAGCTTTGAAACAAACAGGAGTTTGCCACGATTGAGGTAAACAGAGAGAGAAGCAAGACGGAGTCAGCAGACTCTCCTCCCTGCTGGGGTGTTGCCTTCACTGCAGGGGGTCTGCTGGGTGCTTCAGATATGTGCTGGTGACAACAATATGGTTTAGAGACAGATTAGCAGGGACAGGGATTTTTTTTTACTCCTGATACCATGCAGTGCAGACATTTAAGAATCGTCTAAAACAGAATGTTTATCCAGTCCTGATGCAATTTATTAATATTCAGTTGCACAGCAAGCATTACCTTCTCTCTGCTTGACATCATCTTTTCCATGTAAGAACAGTAAACAACGAATAACAAACAATTCAGTTTGAGTGGGTACAGCGTGCAGAGAGCAGGACATAAAGCGGATTACACCGCGGTCACGTAGTCGGTTCGTAGATGCTTCGCTGAACTACTTCGTGTTCCACGCGTGAGGCGTCCACACTGGCAGCGTTTCTGCTGCTGCTGCTGCTGCTGATGTCAGCCCTTTCTTTCTACATAGAGTTTGCCTTTCATAATAGCCATTTTATTTCATTATAAATGTCATTTATATTTATTTTAGACAGGAAAAGGTTAAGAAGCGTGTGCTCATTAGTAAATAATCCACAATTAAAACTCCGTACTTTAAACACTGTCCTGTAAATATTTCAGAACAAAAAAGCCTCGTGTTAACAAATGAACGAATTTTGTCCACAGAAATCTTTTTTATTTTGAAATGACAGCAGGAAGTGTTGATTTAAAAATAAAACTTTACTTTTTTTCATATCCGTGACATATCCTACAGATATCTAGACATTGAAACTGTAGTAATGTTGCTGGTATGATGTCAATATACTGTGAAACGGTCATTTTCACTCTCTGTTGTTGTTGTGAACCACGAGACTCGCGGTAAAAATAGGCAAAACCTTGAATCTCTAGAAGAGCTGACACGCAGCCGAGCTGTGCTGCTCACGCGAGCTGTGTGGCTGCTCTAACCTGTTAACATGGACACCGAAATAAAAAAACACAGGTTCCGCAGCCGCCACACGCTGCTGACGTTCCCTGTGTGGCCCGGGGCATTAGACATTTCCGTAGGCCTCCTTGTGTAAATGACCCTTCTTCTTCACCCTTGGATGTTTGTTTTCTTCTGGTTTCGCACTAGTACTTTGTACTGGAGAGCTGGCAGGATAAAGTCTGTTTAATGTCCGGTCTGAATGATTCAGACGTGCATTCTCACATACAGCTCCTCCGGGTAATGTCTAGATAAGTTCAGGTTTGCAGCGCCTGTGTAAAAGGGGCTTTACAGATTGCCCTCCAAATAAAGTGAGTATAGTGTACCATATTCTATGGCCCAGGTGACGAAAACAAGACCCCACTTGAAACGAATTGCTGGCAACAAAAATGCAAAATTTTACAGCCGTCTGACTGGCTACTTTTCTTTTAGGCTTCTAATAAAGGATTTTTGACTATTTATGGTTATTGTTGCTGTGTCCATTCCCCATGTTTGTGGCAAAGGATGCCCCCCTTGTGCTAAATTTCAACTATGGTGATAATAGAGGTAAAGAACACAAGACTTTACTGTATTAGTCTGTATTTTAACCTACAACATATATATACAGTACATTGATTATGGTCCAATTACAACATAAAGTCCAAGTGTGTGTAACCCTGAATCTAACCACCACAGTAAGGCCCACTGTTAGAATAAAAGTTAGGAACAGTCATTCGGTGGTACAAAATAAATGTGGTACCATTGTCAGCATGAAGGTGATAGTATGGTGGAGATATGGTAGCAGAGACAGCGATCTGGGACACATAAGGATGAGCATGCTCTGCTCTGGAAATGTGCTGTGGTGAAATGTCCGCAGGCTTCGTCAAGTCGTGTTAGGTGAAAGCATGGAGGTGTTGCAGCCCTGCAGACTGACAGATCAAATCAGACTGAACACTGCTGGAGAGAAAAGGCAGCGAGGATCAAAAGGAGAGAGAGAGAGAGAGGGAGGGAGGAAGGGAAAGAAGGGCAAAGAGTGAGGGGGAGGGAGGAAAGAGAGGGATGCAAAGGAAATGAGGGAAGAAAGGAAGAAACAGAGGAAATGTAGGTTTGTGTAGGAATATACACAGAAAATGTGTTGTTGAAAGACAAGTTGAGAAGAGGAGGACAGGTAGAACAAAAGCACAATAGGAAAGAAACAAGAGAACAAAATCAGCTATAAGAAGACAAAGAAATGAGGGGCAGCAGAAAGAGAGAGTGTACTGAGAAGTAGAGAGTGAAAAGGTAAAACATTGCAGGTCGACTTAAGGAAGTAAAGACACAAGCTGAGTTTCCATTCACAGCTGAGTAGAAACAGCGACATTTAGTACAATTTCCTCACTGTTAGACACTTGCTTAAAGCAGAATGGCCCAATCCCAATGTCCCCCCGAAGGCCTTCAGCCCTGAACCCTCAGGGACTTGACTGACGTCACCTGGTATATGGTAGAATGTGAGAGGCTGCGAGGGCTTGAAATGGTATAAATATGAATGGGACAGCACTTTTGCGGTGACATATCACGTTATCTTGACGACGCCAATCGTGGGTTTTTATTTTACGTTTTTTACTGCCTATTTGAATGTCTACCAGGTCCTAACTTACGAGACTAGAGGTCGCTGTCAAAAAATCTATTTACTTGTTTTTGTCAAACTTCATTAAGCAAAATGAAAAGAAGTGGTTGATGAATAAACCAGGTGTGTAATATAGTCTAATGAATAAACCAGATGTGTAATACGGTCGAATGAATAAACCAGGTGTGTAATATAGTCTAATGAATAAACCAGATGTGTAATATAGTCTAATGAATAAACCAGATGTGTAATATAGTCTATGAATAAACCAGGTGTGTAATATAGTCTAATGAATAAACCAGAGTGTAATATAGTCGAATGAATAAACCAGATGTGTAATATAGTCGAATGGATAAACCAGATGTGTAATATAGTCTAATGAATAAACAAGGTGTGTAATATAGTCTAATGAATAAACCAGGTGTGTAATATAGTCTAATGAAATAACCAGGTGTGTAATATAGTCTAATGTATAAACCAGGTGTGTAATATAGTGTAATGAATAAACCAGGTGTGTAATATAGTCTAATGAATAAACCAGGTGTGTAATATAGTCTAATGAATAAACCAGGTTTGTAATATAGTCTAATGAATAAACCAGGTGTGTAGTCTAATGAATAAACCAGATGTGTAATAGATGTGTCATAATATATATGAATTGTGGGTAATTCCCTCAAGCAAAGTCTGCAGAAATGCAGACTTACGGGAAGTGTTCATAAAGGGCTCAAAATGTCTGCGAGAGAGCCCTCAAGGACGAGACGATTGGACAGTGGGACAGCCCTAAACCCTCAGAGACTTTGTTGGAACACGTCTCAAAGTCTCTGAGTCTGTGAGTGTGGACGTTGGGATTGGGCCTATATTTCATACAGAAGCGATAGTCAATAGTGATGTTATTTTCCGTTTAGGGGCGTCGTGATATACCAGTATTGATAACGTGATATTTAAAAATGAAATAGTGATATCATGTTAATAATACACATTTACAGTCATGTTTACAGATGTTATGTTTACTCTTTCTCCACCTCCCTACACTCGGAGTGTAATTAATTTGCCAAAAAAAACAGACACAACGCACAATAAACAAAGTTAGAGATGAATTTGACTGATAGCATTATTATTTATATATATATATATATATATATATATATATATATATATATATATATATATGATATTGTAATCAATGAAATTGGAGTGATATGCTGAATGAATTGATCTGTTGTGTCATGTGTTAAAATATCAGACCAGTATAACCTATTTTATGAATAATATAACTAATACACCCAAAGGCATTACAGTACAGGGACAGATACCTAAGTATAAACAGCATGGCAAACTGTCAACCATATTTATATAATCTCAAGGTATATGTGGTGATGTGTAGGAAATGGATGGACTGACAGATAGCTACAATGTCCTGGATGTTAACCGTTAACATTGAAAGTGTGAGTCGTGGTTTTGTAGCCTCCAGTAGATGATGATTAGAATAGCTGGTATGTTGTGTCTAATAATTGTCTGACCATATTTGCTTCATTAAATTGTCATTGATGTTTGACAAAACTACTATAAACTGCTATTGATAACATTTATAACATTCAGCCACTAGATGTTACATTCTCCCTCCCCCGTTCCATTACATTCCCTTCACAACAAGTGGTTGCCAGCTCGTTGTACAACCTGCATATTTAATGGTCGAGACACATGGGTATACTGAACACATAAAGTGATTTATTAACCGAGAAGTATTTAAAAAATAAGTCAAAAGAATGTATGGGAGGAATCTGTCCAGTCAGTAGTGTAGGGAGTGGATGTGTGAAAATGTGCTGCATGGGTGTTGTGCTGTAAAAACAAGGAAAAGGAACCAAAAACCAAGACACAGCGGTATGGTGTGAGAGGAGATCTGCCAACCACAGACTGCTGCATGGAGCACAGCAGGCCCAGGTGTGTCTCATGCCATAGATTACACTCCAGTCAGGTTAGCCCTGGAGGGGGAAAGCACAGACAGAGGCAGAGGATCCAAACACATAGGGGCTGTCACACGAGCTAGAGTAATGAAGTCATTTTGCAACATGTGGCTGTAGGCCTACATTAGCTATAGATTTGGGTTACTTTTTGCATTTGTGTTTCAAAATTCATGTAACGTAATCTATGGTGGAGGTCTGAGGATATGGCTAGCTAGTATTAGGTAACGTTTAGCTTGTCATCTAAGCAGTGGTGTAGTGCAGGGTAAACGCAGGTATATGGCTGAACGAGGGCGCTGTACGGTAGGCTATCGATTAGGGATGTTAAGAATTAACTGTTTAACCGTTAACCGACATTAAGAATTTTAGCCGATTAACGCTATCGGTTAAACGGTTAAAAGAAATGTTAAAAATTAATTTAAAAGCTGAGCAAAACTCAGAGGAGCGGCTTGTCACTTTAAGGAGACAAGCTGGTCCACCTTAAGAGCCCACCTTAAGAGAGTCTGAGCCGGCGTTGCAAAATACAGGAAGTTGACTCAGGTCTTGAGCTGAGAAGTTGTTGCATTTATTCACCAACAAATAAACTGTACACACACTGCTACAGCTACGTTCACAGTTATAACAGCACCGACAACCCCGCACTCACCGCCGCCACACACACACAGTCTGTCGGACACTCGCTAACGTTACGTCGCGCTGACAGACCGTATGTGTGTGACAATGGGGAGCATGAAGCCACCAGCAACGCTACAGCTGCGAATGTAGCAAAAACCAAACAGACACGGTCTGTCGGACATTCGCTAACGTTATGCCGGGCAGACAGAGTAACGTTACACAGAGTAGAAAGAGTAATGTTACACAGAGCAGAAAGAGTAACATTACGTCAGGCAGACAGAGTAACGTTACACAGAGCAGTCAAAGTAACGTTACACAGAGCAGACAGAGTAACTCTACACAGAGCAGACAGAGTAACGTTACACAGAGCAGACAGAGCAACGTTACACAGAGCAGACAGAGCAACGTTACACAGAGCAGACAGAGCAACGTTACACAGAGCAGACAGAGTAACGTTACACAGAGCAGACAGAGTAACGTTACACAGAGCAGACAGAGTAACGTTACACAGAGCAGACAGAGCAACGTTACACAGAGCAGACAGAGTAACGTTACACAGAGCAGATAGAGGAACGTTACACAGAGCAGACAGAGTAACGTTACACAGAGCAGACAGAGTAACGTTACACAGAGGAGACAGAGTAACGTTACACAGAGGAGACAGAGTAACGTTACACAGAGGAGACAGAGTAACGTTACACAGAGGAGACAGAGTAACGTTACGCCAGGCAGACACAACGTGCGGTAAAGTGGCTGCATGTGTCCTCGACAATACACTCAGCATCGTGGCTGCTACAGTAACTCTCCCGGCTGGGTGAACTGGAGACTCAGTTGTCTGTTGTGCTCATACACTGCAGCTGGCGCACAGCTACATGCGACGCACTAATCTTGTTGGTTAATAATCGGTTAACGAGGGTCGGTTATCGGTTAAAAAAAATATAAAAAATTAGCATTGATACAATCAAATTGCATGTAAACTTTATTAATAGTTTACATGCAAAGATTAACTCAGTCAATACTTTATTTGGCAAAGAGATGCTCTCTCTCAGTGTATGTGCCCCCTCAAAAAAGGGCTATGATGTTGGATGTTACAGGAACTATGATAAATGCAGATCCCACTGTTCTGATTGCATAAATAAAGTAAACTGTTTTTACTGAGATTTTATGCATATGGTGCTGTGGTCTATATACTGACAGTCTTCCTAAAATTAGATTAAAAAATCACAATATATCACCTTACTTACAGTACTTACAGTATATCTAAATATATTGAATTGTAACCCCTGTATCATGATACGTATCGTATCGCCAGATTCTTGTATATATATATAAGCTAGAAAGAGGACCTTGAGTTGGTGTGGTGTTGTCAAGAATGACAAAAGTCAAGAATAAACTTTTTGCTTATCATAGATGTACTTTAAATTTTTGTATGTCTCCCAAGTATTTTATTCCTGGCTTTGAGAAAATAGAATGCTACCTGGAGTACTCCAATAGAAACTGGCAGCCCCCTTTTCTGTCAACTCTCCCTCGACTACTATCAAGTAAAGGCAAAAATGCCCCCAAAATACTTGTATTGGCACACTTGTCTTCCTTTACTGATGATTAGATGGAGAAACTAAACCCAGCAGACTGGTAAATACAGCCGAGTCCACGCTGCCAGAAAGCAAGCGGAGTTCATCCTCAGCTGTTGAGGTGACTCAGTTGGTACACACACATTGACACAGACATTGATTTGAAATGATTTGGAGATGAAGACGCACCTGCACCACTGCAGACAATCAGAGAATACTAGTACAGTCCTGTATACAGAGATAATAATGTAAACACAATGTCCTGAATATGATCACCAGGAAACCAGGACAATACTGTGAACTGAAACATACTCACAGAGTTTTTCAAATGTACATTTGTGGTGCTTTGAGCAGGACAAATTAGAATTCCCTCACCTCTTTTGCAGCAGAAGTTTCAGAGGTAGATATCTTAAAAGGTTTAAAATTGAAAACTGAGACTGAGCACTGAGAAAATGTTTTTCCTCATGTGGGCGAATTGACCCTTTAAAGGTCAACTCCATCTGTTTCCACTTGTGCTTTCTGCTTTCAGTGACGTAGGCTACCAAAGGAAGCTAATCATTAAGGTTATAAATAATGTGAACGCTAGCACTAGCTGAGTCAAAAGAAAAAAATAACATCTGAATTCTCCTAAATAATCCCTCTCAAAGGTGGAGGGGAAACTATGGACTATGGGGACTATGTGAAATAACATTGACGGTAACATGGTTTCTGAAAACACAAAACATCGTCTAGATGTTTGACTCAGTGACACAGGCAGATGGAGTGTGACCCATCCCTCCACTCCTCATTTGCAACGCTCTATTTTGTGTGTGTGTGTGTGTGTGTGTGTGTGTGTGTGTGTGTGTGTGTGTGTATGTGTTTGTGTGTGTGTGTGTGTGTGTGTGTGTGTGTGTGTGTGTGTGTGTGTGTGTGTGTGTGTGTGTGTGTGTGTGTGTGTGTGTGTGTGTGAGTTGTGGGGGGTTATCAGTAGCGAGCCAGGAAGACCCTGAGGAAAAAAAATAGCTTTTTGCTTTGAAATGTGGTGCAAGTGTGGAAGAGTCTAATTATCCCCTCAGTCTCATCAGAGTTCTACCAAATTCAGTTTAGAGTGGTTCACTTGTTCTCAAAATCATCCATCATCCACCACAACAGCATGTCCAGCCTAAGCAGAGAGTACATTTTATTAAAATCATTATTCTCCACTAGAGGAATCACTTTATTTCAGATCAGTGCAGCACTCCAGTATTTGTTTCATGCATGCAATTATACTTCATTCACAAGGCTTTTTAGCCACTGTTGCTAAAATCTGCTCTAATTTCCATCATCCCTTTGTCAACCACTCTTCTTCATTTAAAGGGGAACTACACCAGTTTTACAAATCAGGGATCGAGCTTATCTCGGTCTGGAGACTACCATTTTACAACAGAAAACCTGCATTACAAACTATAGGCATCAGTTTGAAAGAAAGGCCATTAAGACGGGGAAGGTCAAACAAAGACACAATTCTGATGCATTGTGGGAAGTGTAGTAGGGATGTCACGAGAACCGGTACTTCGGTACCAAGTTGATGCCAAAATTCTAAAAACGTGACAGTACTCTTTTTCTACAGTACAAAGGGTACCGTACGATGCCTGTAATGGTCATTGGTAAGGATGTGACGGTGAGGAAAATTTCCCACCGGTTAATAAACTTGTGACAACATCGGTGTTACCGATCACACCGGACATTTTACAAGTAAAGATGACGGTCGATATATGCAGAGCGCTGACTCTGATCTTTACCGTCGGGTGGCGGTGTGTCTGGCCTCTCCGGTAGCGCTTTTGCTGCGAGGCTCCGCTGCAGGGCTCCGTTTGTTTTCAGTATGTTTTCTTTAGTGTATAATCAGCTTAAAATAAGAGTTGCTGTGTTTTCGTTACCTATGCTGATGTGTAGTTGTAGTTGTATTGTTGATGTGTACGTGTTGACAAGTTCCGATCAATGTTTCATTGGAATGGTAATACATTATTGAATGGAATTGAATTGTAGTGCAGTAAAAACCAGTGCCCAGAAAGGTGAAGAAGTTCAGTCTGGTTGGTCAGATCACTTATGAGGTATGTGGAGCAGGCAGTCCTCCTGAGCACAGCTGAGTTTAGTTAAATTTCAGAGGGTTTCTGTATTGTAATAACATCAGTAGCTTAAGCAGACCTTGGACTTGGCTTCTTTTCTTTGTTGGTTCAGAGGAACAGGACTTCTGTGGGAACACATATATTAAGTTGAAAGGAAAATCCTCTCATTGACAACCCAGCAAAACTCCAACAGGCCAAGTCTGCAGATTTGGAATTTTTTTTGAAGAAGAAGAAGAAGAAGAGGCTGTGAGTCAGCAGTCTTGTTTCCCATCAAGGCTCATTGGTATGGGCAGGAAAGTGAGTTTTGAAGGCTGAGAAGCTGACCCAGTCACTGAGTTATTGGTTATGATAACAACCCATGCTGTGGCTTTCTCTTTTTAACAAAGTCCCACATAACAAACTGCAGAGTCCTTACCATGTCAAGTCAAAGTGATTCCACAGACAACCTTCAGCTACAGCTGGATGATCTGCAGTCCCTGCTGCAGAATGATGGCTGTTACCGAGCTCTGGTAGAACAGACGGGTCCAGAGGTGAAGTCCTTATTGTGATTATCAGCTCTATTCTGATTGAACACGTTAAGGAAGCACTCCCAACATGATTGTTTGTTATCAAATCCACAGAAAATCATTGTTATTTGTATCTCTGTATAGCTAGCCTTAACCCCAGAAGCAGACAGGAAGTCTAAAATCATTTAAGCAGCTCCAAAACTGTCTTATTTACAGTACCTGTTTGGTCTTAGCTTTAGTTCTCAGCACTCGGGTAGACAGTAGGCGATTTGTTAATTTTCAACAAGGTCAAGACAAGAGAAAAAGTCACTACTTCTGTAACACAGACAGCAACATGGATTTATCAATACATGGCACAGAGAGCTGCGCCCGGCGGAGGCTACTAACTTGCACAAACCTCAGTCAGATAAAGGATCGATGAGTCAGGCGGACTAGACTAACATATTCTGCCCCCGCACTCTCTGCTACTAGGGGATGGAGAGGGGGGGGTGGCAGGTTAGCAAGGGGGATGCATTTTGGTAATTTTGCTAACAAGGGGGATGGCATCCCCCCTCATATCACCTACTGAGGGTGGAGCAAAATGTATATAACATTCATTTTAGGTCTTTCTGTTGGCACTTAGCAACGGCTAATATAGACCTGAAGTGGTGATGGTGTGCATTTTAAAAGACGCTGTTCAATGGAAGTCAGGGATTAGTCTACGGTCTTTGATTGGCTATTGACTAAAATCTGTTTATCTTTCACCTGAAATAGCATAGCAATCAATAGCATGAGTTATTTTTAAAATTTGGTACAGATATCCATGGTTCTCAGAGGATAAATCTTACTGACTTTAGTAGACCTCAATCTTAAATCTATCGTGATCATCCAACCCGGTATCACGCCAAAGCGTGTATTAGACCCACCTGTCCACCAGAGGATAGCATGTCAGTGTCACGTTTTGCCTCGCCAAGGAGTGAATATTACACGTGTATGAGGGTGCAGTAAATGGTAAATGGACTTGCATTTATATAGCTCCTTTCTAGTCTTCCAACCACTCAAAGCGCTTTACACTACATGTCAGCATTCATACATTCATACATACATTCACACACTGATGGCAGAGGCTGCCATGCAAGGTGCCAACTTTGCCCATCAGGATCTAATCTAAATACTCATTCACACACCGATGGCTGATGCATCGAACCACTGACCTTCCGATTGGTGGACGACCTGCTCTACCCGTTGAGCCACAGCCGCCCCAGTACCAGCAGGGGGCAACAAAACCACTTAGTTAGATTTAGGAATAACGTCACGGTTGGCCTTAAAATAAGTGTGTAAACTAAGTAAAATATGTAAAGGAACAACATAACATGAGTACAGAAAACACGTCACAAACGTCACTAATGTAAATTACAAAATAAAACAGCCGTCTCAAACAGCCGTCTAAACTAGCTCTGAGCTCTTATTTATGCGGATGTATTTACATTGCAATCAGTACAGACTACATGGCCTACACAGGACATGCCAAAAGCAAGAACGACGTTCTTATTGCACGCCTTTCCCTTGCGCATTATCGTGTCATTCATACACCTTTTTGTGCGACCGGGCTGCATCATCAGGTCAGAATACTTAATTAGCAGTAAAATCACAGAGCAGCTATCATGGCTGTAGACTCTTAGTCTTGTTTTTATTAATGGACTTGCATTTATACAGCGCTTTGCTAGTCTTCTGACTACTCATGTCACTTCACGTCTACATTCACACACACATTCATAAACTGATGGCAGAGGCTGCCATACAATCTAAATGCTCATTCACACCCCGATGGCTCAGCCTTCAGAAGCAGTTTGGGGTTCAGTATCTTGCTCAAGGACACTTTGACATGTGGACCGGAGGAGCCGGGGATCAATCCGCCAATCTTCCGATTAGTAGACTACCCGCTCTACCTCTGAGCCACAGCCGCCCCTTATATTAGTGACATTCATATCACTTGGATGCTAACTTAACAACAAAAATACTTTACAGCCAGTATTCAGCCATCCAGTCATTTCTATAAATGATAATCATAGTCAGATTATCTGAAATAATAATTAGCCTACCCAAGCAAGTAGTGGCTCTAGTCAGAGCTGAAGCACTGTTGGAGGCACAGCTGCTGGTTAGTAACTGAGGTGAGTCAGCTAGCAGGCTGGCTGATCTCAGAGCTCCAGTTTCTGGTGTTCAGACTGCTGGTTAATAACAACAGGCACAATGACATGTTTTGATCATGTGTGTGTGGCTTTTGTTTTTTTCTATATTTTTGTAGCTCTGCTTTCATATTTTTGCTGCATTGTCCTCAAGGTTTCCAATCTGCCTATGAAATGACACATACCAAACAACAGCAGCACACAGTCCAGGGCAGCAGGAATGCTGAGTACAGGTCTGCACTACAGTAGGAAGGGGGGCTAATAGAGTTCGGGGTGTCCAATAAGGGTGTCCGCCAAAGAGCAACAAAATGAGTCCATGGCAACGCCCCGTGCAACAGTTTCACAGTAAACTGCATCACACTCACACGTCTGGGTCTCGAAATTCTAAAGAATCTCTTGCTCACGACCAGACTGGCTTGTACAACAGCCTGCACCCTGGACCCTGAATCATACAGTATGTATAGTTGTGTGGACAATGTCCAGGGAATCAGTTTCCCTTTCACACATGTAGATAGATAGATAGATAGATAGATAGATAGATAGATAGATAGATAGATAGATAGATAGATAGATAGATAGATAGATAGATAGTAACTTTATTGATCCCGAGGGAAATTCAAGTTTCCAGCATCTCAGTTCCATAGTGCAAACATATTAGTAAAAAGGCACAAGTAAGTAAAAAGAGTATACCAGATATAAAAATACCAGGAGATGAAGAAAACTGTTAAAAATGAATATAGTGCAGGGTAACAACTGAGATACAGGACTATTAAAAATGTGAATATAGTGCAAAAAGTGATATAGTGGATAATAAAATATAGGAGATATAGAGACCAGGGGATTAAGTAATGTCAAATATGGAATATAATGCGGGATAAGAGCTGAGGTAGAGAGTTTTTTTAAAAATAGACTAAAGTGCAGAATAAAGCTGTACATTGTTTGTAGAATACAGTGAAACAAGTCTATAAAGGTGCAGAGTAGAGCTGTTTGTGGTGTGCAGAATTAAAAGTAGCTCAGTCTATTAAAGTGCACTGTGTGCAGAGTCGAGCTCCATGAGCGACCACAGAGCTGGCCCGCCTGATCAGCTTGTCTAGCCTTGAGGTGTCCCTTTTAGTTGTGCTGCCCCCCCAGCACACCACAGCGTAGAAAAAGACGCTGGCGACCACAGATTGGTAAAACATCCGCAGGAGTTTTCTGCAGATGTTAAATGATCCCAGCCTCCTCAGGAAGTACAGTCTGCTTTGGCCCTTCCTTTAGAGGTGGACAGTGTTTATTGTCCAGTCCAGTTTGTCGTATGTATGTAGCACACAACAGGATATTGTCTGTGTAAGACGCGTTTTCGCCTACTGGAAATACTCAGTTTTGGGTGAGGGGTGGCCCCTGGGTAGAGCATGCAGGAGGCAGGAAATGACGTGGATTACACCACGGTAATTTGCTCATAATCAACCGAGACTCTTGCCGTTCCTTAAATTTGTCTGACAATTTTGGCCCTTATCGGCAGAAGTTAAAGAATCTCGTCGTGTCTCTAGTTAGATATTTCCGTAGGCCTCTTCGTGTAAATGACCCTTCTTCTTCAACCTCGGATGTTTGTTTTCTTCTGGTTTTGTTAGAAACCCACTCACTCGCTGTGAATTCTCCGGACAGTGATCGGCTCTATTCACACATGGGCTCAATCAGGCATAACACGGTCTCTGTACTAGGGAGCTGGCAGGTTGAAGTCTGTTTAACGTCCAGTCCGAATGATTCGGACATTTGCGTTTTCACATACAGTTCACCTGGTAATGTCAAGATAGGTTCAAGGTTGCAGTGCATGTGTGAAAGGGGCTTTAGATTCAGTTCAGGTTAAGGGTTTCCCATAGGAAACTAGCTCTTTAGTACTTATGTCATCAGATCAAGTCCATCATACAGAGGTGAGACCAAGTCGTTGTTTTGCAAGTCACAAGTAAGTCTCAAGTCTTTGCACTCAAGTCCCAAGTCAAGACTGACAAGTCCAAAAGTTCTTCACCAAATGTAATGCCATTAAATCAACAGAGAAACTGGCGCCAGCTGGCACTCAGTAACGTAACGTTAGTTCTTCATGGTTTTCTCCTGCAACTTGATTGAATGCTGTCAGATGGGTTCAAACAAAGTGGATCTGGGGAGTTAAGTGTATAGATAATCAAATGTAAGTCCCAATGGTATTCACCAAAAATAAAGAGTTGTACAAAGCTGTTGGAGTTACCTCCAGTAGCGGGCAGTTGATCATCTTCGTGTACACACTTTTTTATTAAATAACATTCTTTTTAATCTTTGGGCTTCGGGGGAGGTATCAGGTATTTTCAAGTCAAAAGGCTCAAGTCCAAGTGAAGTCACGAGTCACTGATGGTCCAAGTGGAGTTGCAAGTCTTTATTTTTATTTTTTCAAGTCGAGTCTAAGGTCATCAAATTTGTGACTTGAGCCTGACTCGAGTCCACACCCAAATATTGTATGAATCAATTTTAGACTTTTACATGAATCTACCCTGAGCCAGTGTTTGTCAGTAGCTCACACCTTCCACAGGTAGTGGGAAAAGTAGCTGCTATAATGGCTCACTCTCTCACACACACACACACACACACACACACAAACACACACACACACACACACACACACATACGTACAATCAAAGGCTTCACCCCAACACCTGGCCAGAAGGCGTGAAGCAGGGATGAAGGGATGAAAGGTGAACAGCGAGCCACTTGAGGTCGAGAGATACAGACAAAGACAAGAGGCGAGAGAGAAGCAGCCGGGTTATTGCTGCAGGTATCGGAGTAAAAGCAGCAGATCTCACAGCAGATCCGATAGATGTTTACTCCTTCAGGCACAACACAAACTCTGGCTGTCTGTTGCTCTCTCTTCATTTGCAGCCGTGTTTTTTTTGCTTCAGAAGGTTTTTGTTTTGTTTCTCAGTCTTGAGCTGACTCTTGGTCTTTCTTTTGTGTTTCCGTCTTTGCTCTTCTTTGCTTCTGTCTTACATAAACCTGTCACCATCATCCACTGGCCTGTCCATCCTCTTTTCCCTCCATCCATGTACCATCAGTAAGCTCTGTCCATACCTGGAAGGAAACTATATTGGACAGTTTATATTTAAACAAACTGATGTGACCCTGATGGGGCTAAAACACTGTGGTCTTTATCCTGTAATAGAGATGTAGAATCACATGTGCTTCACTGCATTGACTGATTTCTACTGAGGAAGTAGAATGCTATCGAACTGCTCAGGGTAGCAGTAGTTGTAATAGGTGCATGATCAATTGGAATATTATATAGTCCCTGTTCACACCTGGTATTAACATGCGTCCTGGGTGATCCGATCACAAGTGGACAGCTGTAAGTACAGGTGTGAACGCACTCAAGACGCATTGAGGACGCATTGAGATCCGATCGCTCAGACCAGATTCAGAGGTGTTCTGGGCCACATTAAGCACCGCCTACTCAACTGACGTCCCGCTGGGATCCACAGGGTCTCAGTGAGTTCCTCATGCGAATAGACCGGATTCTGTGCTCTACTGTATCCCGTTGGTTCATCTGTATTTTATAAAAAAATCGTATCTCTAGGCCACATATCTTCAGACTAACAGACTAGGCACAGGAAGTGCATTATTGTCATACTGTCTGTGTTTTTGTTCAGGTGCTCTGCACAGATCTGACACCCGCCCGCTCGCTCGCTCGCTCGCTCGCTCGCTCTCATCCCCGGCTCTGAAGCTCTGTACCCCGCTGTTACCTGGCAAAGGCGGGATGGAGGTTCCCCTGGGAACCGCCAATACAATAACCTTTTATTTTTATGTTCATCAAATGTATCCGAATTCACAAATATGTAGATATCACTACATTCCTGTATTATTGCGTCACAATGTCTGCTGTATTAGCCATGTATTTACTACGTGTTTATTTGCATATAGAGCGAGGAAGTGAGATCGGATCACAAGTGGCCACTGGAGACGCATGTGGAGACGCATTCTAATGCCAGGTGTGAACAGACGTACTTAGAGCTGTCCACTTCGGTGATCGGATCAGTCAGGACGCATGTTAACGCCAGGTGTGAACAGGGCCGAACATACAGTGCAGGGCAGTGTCTCACACATTCTTCAAGTCCTTCCAAACTAAACGACTTAAATGTCCCATATTGTAAAAAGTGAGACTTTGATGTCTTTTATATTATAAAGCAGGTTTAAGTGATATATAAATACTGTGAAAGTATCAAAACGCTCAATCCACAGATATAATAAAGATAATACACACAGCCCGTATTCAGAAACTGTGCGTTTGAAACAAGCCGTCAGGATTTCTGTACATTTGTGATGTCACAAATCTACAATAATTAGACAATTTCACAGTTTTAAACGTAAACATTCTAAATGTGTCCCAGTTTATTTACTGTTGCAGTGTATGTGACTGACATCAGCTGACAGGAAGTAATCATGGACCCAAGCTGTTTCCTAGCAACACAATTCCGTTGCCATTCCGTTGAAATGCGCTAAAACGGAGCATTTCTGATAGAGGGTATATTCAGACAGACAGTATGAGAAAAATAATGTGTTTTTTGAACATCAAAGCATATAAACATGGTCTAGTAGAAACCCAAAGTACAAGCATGAACCTGAAAATGACCATGATATGTCCCCTTTAATACTTCAGTATTCCAATCTGACAACCCTATCGGAAAGAGGATAAGGCTGCTGATATTCCATTATGTTATTGTCAAAAAATCCCATGAAAAGACCGAAAGCAACAACGTGTTTGGCTCAATCGTTTCTGACTTCCTTACCCGTATCTATTTGTGCACACCGAAGATGTAAACCTTTAAAAACACCAAGCAAATGTACGCTTTATTTTTCTTTACAAAGGCTCCGTAATTTTCAAAACCAACTGGTCACTGTTGTTTTTATCAAACTTTACTCACACGGGAGGAAAGAGTGCATTTGTTGGGGACTATTTTCAGCGGCAGATTAATCCACATGTGGTGCTCTAGTGAGTATTAGTGGCAGCAGGACGGTGTGTGTGGGATTGAGTCAGAATAAACTACAGTGTGTGTGTTCATGGTAGTGAAGTAACATGTCACCCAGAGACACAGTGAGGCTCATGATGTGTTTATGGACAACAGTGGAGCAGGAGAGGAAGACGAGATAGATCAGGCTTTGATACACACACAATACTTGTTAGTAGATATGTTAAAACTGTCAGTAGGAAACAAAACCACCCTCTTTGTTGACCCAAGCCTCCACCGCGGGGCTAGAACAACGTCAAACTTCTGCTATACTTCGGACAGACCAAAGTCATGGTCAAGAAAAGATAAACATGACAACAATGTGAGGAGAGCCTCCCTGCATGTTGGAAGCCCATAAATACTATGGAGGAAAAATGTCTCTATCTATCAATAATAAAGTTATAAATCATAAGATTTTGAGAAAAACAGTCATAATTTCGAGGGGGGAAAAGCAATAATATTATAAAATAGTATGCCATTTTTCTCATATTATTGAAATTGCGACTATTCCCAAAATCTCCTCTCCCAGAATTGGTCCTAATACTTATACATAAAGGACAAGAAAAGTATAATAAAGTAAAACTAATTCGATAAAGAATGGGCTCAGTCAATGCCAAATACATGAAGAACATTATACTGCACCTCCGCAGCATTCACAAGGAACATTGTGGTGTTGCAGGAACAATAGAAACAACAGGAACATCTTTTTCCAGCTATCACTGGGTGTATTTGAATCTTTAGCTCTGTAAATAAAGGGAACACTGATATATTTATATCTACGATAAAAGGCACTGCCATTACTTTGAAGTTAACAATATACTGTGGTGGCACGTACATGTGCAAGAAAAAAACGAGTTTATAGATCAGATCAGGACTGAAGTCTGTATATGTTGAACTATGTTGAAGCTCTGTTATGTAACATGTCATTCAGAAGATGATAATTAGGCACTTTCCTCTACGTGTGACCCTCTGCAGCTCCAGTCGGACCAGGACTACGGCAACGGCTTGGTCAAGTACGTTCTGTCTGGCGAGGGGGCCGGCACCGTCTTTGTCATTGATGAGAATAATGGTGACCTGCATGCCACTCGCCGCCTGGATCGTGAGGAGAAGGCGTTTTATATCCTCAAAGCCACCGTGGTCAACAAACGGACGGGTCTAAAGCTGGAGCCGGAGACCGAGTTCACCGTCAAACTCCACGACATCAACGATAACGAGCCTCAGTTCAGCAAAGAAGTTTACACCGGCAGTGTGCCGGAGAGGTCCGATATCGGTAAGGACGACTCTGACTGGACGACAGTTAGGATGGTTCTAATTGTTCTTCCAAAAGCATCATAGTGGATAACCCAGATCTTGTGATATTTGTCAGTGATAGCCATGTCAATGTGTATCTCTCAGGTACATCAGTGATCCAGGTGACAGCTTCAGATGCTGACGATAGTATGTATGGGAGCAGTGCCAAACTGGTCTACAGCATCAGCCAGGGACACCCGTACTTCTCTGTGGACCCAAACTCAGGTATGTCTGGCAGAACCATCCTTTAAATCCCACTCCCTGTATTGTAGATAATGCTTATCACCTCCAGTAAGAAAGTCAAAGGCATTCAGACGCACCACCACCACTAGACAACTCAGTAGCTCATAAAGATGCAGAGAGACACATAAACCTCAGAGGTATAAGTGTCCAAACACATAGGGACAAACCTTCAGGACAGGATGCATGCCTTATTACAAACCATGAACAAATAGAATATGCTGTTAAGGCTGCACCATGTTATTAGTTAAAGGTCCAACCAGATCATCCAAGAGAATGCATCGTTTCATCCAGGTGTTTTGTTAATTGGCCAAAAGAAAAATCTCACTTTTGATGAATCTACTGTAAATTCAAAGTCCGTTTACCCTTACTGTAGAGGCCTTTATTTGAAAACAGGCTCATATTACTTTATTTCTAATGTCCCCTATTTTATAAATATATATCAAATACTGTTTTCCTTCATTAATTATTTCCACTTTTCATTTAGCATGCTAGCTAACTAGCTAGCTAGCATTAGGACTGTTGTTCACTGAAACTCAGCACACATGAAGAAGAAACATTTGCAGGAAGCTTTATTGACAGAAGCTCAACTATGATTAAAAAATGGAAAAGTAAACCTGAAACCAACAGAGCATGAAAACAGTATTCGTGAAAGTAAGAGAATGGTGAGCATGACACTGTGGGAATACAACTTTCAAGTTTCTTTATTCGTCATATGCACAACAATTACATCAAGCAGTCGTTGGCAATGAAAATCTTGGGTCTCAGGTACCCTTCAACAATGCTCATTAAAAATGTATACATCACACAAGTAAAAGTAAAATGAGAAACAAATACATAAAATAGTGCAAGTTGAAATATAGGGCTTAAATATAAACATACATAGATATAAAATAAGTAATGTCATCTAAATATCTGGAAGGCAGTATTTCAAATGGATTAGCTGAATGTAAAGAGGATGTAGTATGTATATGCATGATGAAAGTAATAAATATATATATATATATATATATATATACACACAGAGGTGTAAACAGTTTGTAAAATAGCAAGTAGAGTAGAGTATAGAGCTAATGTGACAGTAGGGTGAAATGTACTTTAAACTCAATTTATCATTTGACCTATGATAAATAAGGTAATATTTTACCCCGCCTTTATTAGCAAACAGCAGTTATTTATTTGTGCCTCCTACATTGTGAAGACAAGCTTTTAAGATGAAGAATTAAAACCCTTTCATGCATAAATTATGAAAAGCTCAGTCAGGAGGTGTTTTATTTCTCTTTAGGCATGAAACAAAATTTAACTATTACGTTTTTCAAGGAGTTCTTCACGTGTCCACTCGGGTGGACAGCATGCGTTTGAGTTTTTAACTTAAGAAATATGTATTTAACATATTTTTAACATTTATTTAAATCAGTTAAACTATTGTGTTAACATATTTCAACATATTCTAATACTGTTCAATGCAATGCAAAAATGTTGAACCTGGTTTCTGACTAATGCCATGCATATACAAGAAAACAGCTTTAGAGTAGCCGTCCACTGTAGGGACCATTCAATTCAATTCAATTCAATTTATTTTTATACAGGGTCAAACCATAAGAGAAGTTATCTCAAGAAGCTTTCATTATAGAGCAGGTCTAGACCGTACTCTATAATTTAGAGACCCAACAAGAAATCCCCCATGAGCATGCAGTTGGTGCGACAGTGGCAAGAAAAAACTTCCCTTTAACGGGTAAAAAACCTTGGACAGAACCGGGCTCTGGGTGGGCGGCCATCTGCCTCGACCTGTTGGGTTGAGAGAGAGAGAGAGAGAGAGAGAGAGAGAGAGAGAGAGAGAGAGAGAGAGAGAGAGAGAGACAGAGAGAGAGAGAGAGAAAGAGAGAGAAAGAGCTGCACAGCAACCACAATAATAGCACAACAGCTATAATAGTAATACAAATAGGACTAATAACAATAATCAATAGCAGTGGATATAATAGAGTGATAATAGAAATATCAGTAATAATAATAATAGAAATGACTACTAATAATAATAATAGCAGAAATGATAATAGAAATATGACTACTAATAATAATAATAGCAATAGTAGTAGCAGCAATAATAATAGAAATAAGGCTGATTATGCGTGAAAGGGTCTTAAAGAAGTAAACTTGTTTTTCTGTAGACCCACTTTTTCATTTAACAAAATAAGCCAAATCTCAATCTATATATTATTATATATTTTTTAATTTATTCTATTTTTTAAATATTGTCAAATCACACGCATATATACGAGAACTTTTCCTAAAGAGAATACAGTTTGAAATGGGAAAATTGCGATTTCAGTGTGTTCAAACTGTCTGAAAATAAGTAAAGAATAGTTCGAATGTGCTTTTCCAGCTTGACATTTCAGTTGGTACTAAAAAAGTATCCCCATCTAGATGCAGCGAGAGTCAGCAGTTGGACGATAACCTCAAGTCAACACTTCCTGTCCAATTTATCAGATCGTCTGTGGAGGAAATTTCCCTCCAGTGTCTGCACCATCACCAGAATTTAATCTGGGCTAACAGAGTGAATCAACAGTGTCTCAGGTAGCGGGGACAGGATGCTCCTCTTTGTTTCATATCTCGTTTTAACCCCAATACATCTGTTTTTCTTATACATAAAGGAAAGAACTAGTATTGAAATATAAGTACACACTTCACCCTGCATATTTATGTTATACACTGGAAAACGAATGAGGAAATGGGTCGTGTCATAAAATAAAAACACAGCACAGCTCAACCCATGCCTGATCGTATGTACTTTCCCTGTAAAAGTTAGCCATCCATTTAGATAACCAGTGCAGTAATCTCCCCGGCGCTGCTCATCTGCTGGTTTCTGACAAATAGAGGAGTCAGGGTCCCGGCCAGATTATTGCTCGCCTGGATTAAACCATGTTCTCTCGACGTTGACAGGAAGTGAAATGTGAAGAACAAGATGTGTATTGAAGCAAATGGCAGTTCAAATAATAGTTCACGTTTTGGGAAATACATTTGTTTTGCATTCTCTCCTAGAGGGTGATGGGAAGACCTTCATTAAAGTGTAACTTCACCCCCAGTTCTGAGTCTAAATTCTGAGGCTAAATGACACAGCTACAGTAGCTTGGAAAATAGCGATATGGGGCACTGAATTTGATGAATTTACTGTTTATCAGACCACAAATGAGACCAGAATTAGCATCCCCTAGTCCCTCTGCCTCCCCACCGCTGGAGCTGGTGCCCGCTCTGAGCACTCTCCTCCCTGGCGAAGCGGTCTCCCGGTGGCGGGAGGAGGGACCGAGACCCAGCACTGCAGCTGGCCATCTCTCATTTTCTGTACCAACGTAACATTAGCATGAAAGCATGGTGGAATAAGCAAGCTAATGTTAGCTAGTTAACTAGACAGCCACTAAATGAGTAATTGCTTCATCCACACATTCTTGTCACAGTGTAGGAAAGTATATTGCTATGGCCAGATAATCAGACATTAACCCTGATTCACCAGATTTTGTAATCTGTTGATGGTTTATATTCCAGTCCACAGACGGAGAGAGACAACAGGCTTGTGCTGTGCTGTGATTATAATGCTACATAGTGGTTACGGAAAACGATAGACGCTGTGGGGAAAGGCGTGGAGGGGGGGGGGGGTCTGATTTATATCTATGGATTAGAGGGCGGGAACATTATTTTATTTCATGACGTAGATTAGTCCCAAACGGTCGACTCTATCTCAGGACTGGCCTTGCAAGATTAGGGTGATTTAAAACAGCAGATGGTGTGTTGAGCCATTTTCAACCCTGAAACATGGGCTCCGGAATTAGGGGGTCCAAGGAGCCATTGGCCCCCCCACTGTACGGCCCTGTCCCACTTTCTTTTTAAGGTCACGAATCACTGTATCCTCGCAAATGCCCCTATATTGCAACATGGTAAAAAAGACGTTTCAATCATTCCCGTCTAGACTGGAGGGTGTTCAGAAGTGTTTTTGCTCTACAGATTCGCTCTCATTTTAATCTTGTCTGCAGCTGTCTGCACGGCTCTGCTTTATCTGAGTCTCACGTAACCGCAACTGAAGCCTTTATTTATTTTTCAACAATACGTGCGTAAACGCGAGGTTGCCCAATAAAAAAGCACTGAATAATATATTTATCCACATTTTGCAATCGTCGGAGCAGAGTGCTGTGGATCTTTATCCAATCATAATCAACCATTGTGTAGCCTAATTCAAATGAAATCAAAGTGATCTGACATCCAGCCCGCTACAGTTTCATAATGAACCAAAAATATTTTTACACTTCTCAACTTGTGGGCTGGTCCTCGCCGAGTGCATCGTCCGGTGCATCGTCCGGTGCATCGTCCGGTGCATCGTCCGGTGCGCCACGACCGAGGTCTGCTTGGAAAGGCCAGACGTGAGTTATACAGCACTCCTCGCCCGGACTTCGCCCGCTGCCCGGGGGCCGTGGAGTTCTCGCTGCGCGGTGCGCCCTCTAAAACTACTTAGTTAGGCTTCGGAAAATATCAACTTGGTTAGGATTAGGCAAGAAAACTACTTAGTTAGGTTTAGGAAAAGATCGACTTGGTAAGGTTTAGGCAAGAAAGCTACTTAGTTAGGCTTCGGAAAATATCAACTTGGTAATATTTAGGCAAGAAAACTACTTATGCTTAGGAAAAGATAGATTTGGTTAGGAATAAGCAAGAAAACTGCTTAGTTAGGCTTCGGAAAATATTGACCTGGTTAGGTATAGGCAAGAAAACTACTTAGTTAGGTTTACGAAATGATCGACTTGGTTAGGTTTAGGCAAGAAAACTACTTAGTTAGGCTTCGGAAAATATCGACTTGGCTAAGTTTAGGCAAGAAAACTACTTAGTTAGGTTTAGGAAAGATAGAGTTGGTTAGGTTTAGGCAAGAAAACTACTTAGTTAGGTTTAGGAAAAGATAGACTTGGTTAGGATTCAGCAAGAAAACTACTTAGTTAGGCTTTGGAAAATATCGACTTGGTTAAGTTGAGGCAAGAAAACTACTTAGTTAGGTTTATGAAAAGATCGACTTGGTTAGGTTAAGGCAAGAAAACTACTTTGTTAGGCTTCGGAAAATATCGACTTGGTTAAGTTTAGGCAGGAATACTACTTAGTTAGGCTTCGGAAAATATCGACTTGGTTAAGTTTAGGCAAGAAAATTACTTAGTTAGGTTTAGGAAAAGATCGACTTGGTTAGGTTTAGGCAAGAAAACTACTTAGTTAGGTTTAGGAAAAGATAGACTTGGTTAGGATTCAGCAAGAAAACAACTTAGTTAGGCTTTGGAAAATATCGACTTGGTTAAGTTTAGGCAAGAAAACTACTTAGACTTAGGAAAAGATCGACTTGGTTAGGAATAATCAAGAAAACTACTTAGTTAGGCTTCGGAAAATATCAGCTTGGTTAGGTTTAGGCAAGAAAACTACTTAGTTAGGTTTAGGAAAAGATCGACTTGGTTAGGTTTAGGCAAGAAAACTACTTAGTTAGGTTTAGGATAAGATAGACTTGGTTAGGATTCAGCAAGAAAACAACTTAGTTAGGCTTTGGAAAATATCGAGTTGGTTAAGTTTAGGCAAGAAAACTACTTAGACTTAGGAAGAGATCGACTTGGTTAGGAATAAGCAAGAAAACTACTTAGTTAGGCTTCGGAAAATATCAGCTTGGTTAGGTTTAGGCAAGAAAACTACTTAGTTAGGTTTAGGAAAAGATCAACTTGGTTAGGTTTAGGCAAGAAAACTACATAGCTAGGTTTAGGAAAATATCGACTTGGTTAGGTTTAGGCATGAAAAAAACTTCGTTAGGTTTAGGAAAAGATAGACTTCACACTGGTCCACTAGGCGGAAGTCCGGTATTTCTTATAAAGAGCACTCGCTGCTCTTTATACTTCCTGGTATGAGATTACGTGAATTACACGCAAATTGATTTTGTGGGATATACACGAATTACAGTGCATTATTTTTCGTAGGTATAGCTACGAACAGGCCATGAGACCAGCTTCAATACAACGTATCATCAGTGAGAACTACAGGTGTTTGTTGTTGTATTGAAAACGTTGGACAGAGCTCGGCTAGCTGATTCCTCCTGTTTCCAGTCAATGCACACACAAGATCGATATCCATCTTCACAAGACCAATTTCACTTCCGCTTTGTCCCTCACTTTTGACTAGTGTGTAAATCCAGACACACGATAAAAGATTTAAGGTGTTTTTCGACCTCCTTATCAGATGATTATGAACTACCATTGTAGAGATGCTGGATTTTATCTGCAGAACATGTATAACAAGCTGTATATTGATTGATTGGAAATACAAAATATCAGAAACAGCGAGTTCTCTGATTGTTCTATGAAGTTTAGCAGGATGTAGGATTCTGGTAAAAGGGGGCTAAGAATGAAGACAAAGCAATGTGATAAGAGAAAATACAGAGCAGAATTTCAATAAAAGCATGTGTTACTTTTTTCAGGCGTGATCCGGACAGCCTTGGGTCCTGGTGACATGGACCGCGAACAGAGGGAGCACTATCAGGTGGTGATTGAAGCTAAAGATATGGCCGGACAGAGAGGAGGGCTCACTGGAACCACCGTGGTTAACATCACCCTCACTGATGTCAACGACAACCCTCCCCGCTTCACTCAGAGTAAGACAACGGCAAACAAATGATGAAACACTGAGTCACACACTCTCATTAAGTAGAGTTCAGAAGCAGAAGAAGGCAGGGGAACTGCTCACGTTTTTCCATATCTTGTTAAATATGAACAATTTACTCACCAGATTAAAATGCTTGTAATCATACCTGGTAAAGTTTGGTAAATATATGCTGTTAACTTTAAATTGAAGAACGCAACACAAAAGGAACAGACAGGATGTGGAAACAGAAGTCGGTTTATATCCCTCCCCTCAGGAATCAATAAGGTGTTGCATTTAAATTACAGCACATGCTGCATTTTATGAAAAATGAGCACTAGAGGCAAAGTCACAAAAATACCTTTCACACACAACAGGCCACCTCTGGAAACATTTCATATCTTACCATTTAATGAGAGAAAAAAACCTCATTTGATGGATTTTACATCGGCAGCACAACGTGCAGACTGATGGAAATGTTGGTGTTTGAGTGAGGACTGACTGCTGGTTTTACTTACCTGTGTCACTTACTTACTACTCCACTATGTAAGTTGAGCAAACATTACTAAGATAATGAGAGGATTACTCTTTGCTAATTATACCCCCGCGACAACGTAGTCGGGGGTATATAGCGCTCCGTGTGTCCGTCCTTCCGTCCTTCCGTCCGTTCGCATGTCAGACTTTCGTTTCCGGAGCAGAAGTCGAAAACTATTTAACTTAGGAACTTCAAATTTGGCATGATGGTTGACAGTGTGGTCTAGTTGTGCCTTTTGGGGGTTAGAAGTCCAGGGTGCCCAAATGTTTTGAAATTTTTCCAAAAGGGTTTGTCCAGAAACCCTCACAGGTACTGCATTTAGCATAAAAAATATGCTCAAATCATAACATGGCAAACTGCAGCTCAACAGGCAACAACAGCTGTCAGTGTGCTGACTTGACTATGACTTGCCCCAAACTGCATGTGATTATCATAAAGTGGGCATGTCTGTAAAGGGGAGACTCGTGGGTACCCATAGAACCCATTTTCATTCACATATCTTGAGGTCAGAGGTCAAGGGACCCCTGTGAAAATGGCCATGCCAGTTTTTCCTTTTGGAGTTTTCCTTTTGAAGTTTGGAGCGTTATTTAACCTCCTTCCTGACAAGCTAGTATGACATGGAGCTCGCTACAACCTAAAAATCGCAAGTTGCGTTAATGCGTTAAAAAAATTAGCGTCGTTAAAACCAATTTGCGTTAACACTTTATTATTATCGTGTTAACTTTGACAGCCCTAATTCCGACATTTTCAGATTCTGACAGCTGCAGAGAGGGTTTAAACAGTCCTTTACAAATCTCAGTGGGGATATAGAAGTTCAGGAAGCAAAGTTAGTCTTAAACTCCCCCCAAAAGCCCATCATCCCCAGTTGTTATTTAGGAATGAGTAAAGCTATTGTGCATTGCCTTGATGCAGATCTGCAGGGGTCAGATGTTTTCAATGTAATCACAACAGCAGTGGCAAGGAGAGAGAAGGAGGCTACTGCTGCTGTGAACATGCACAGCTATTTGCCATTGCCGTCCAAGTTGATGATGGCTCAACCTGCCATCATAGCTCGCTGTGTGACCATAGCAACCACAGAAACCACACTGAGGAACATAATACAGAGGCTGATTTTACAGGCATTTGACTTCCCTGAATTATACATGTCGTCAATAGCAGTGAAGAAACAGAGAATTGGTAATAGAGCAACATCTTCAAAGTTTGATTATCCAGTCTGGACCAAGAAATAATGTTTGAAAATCAGTTAGAAAAACTTGCTAGATTAAAGCGAGGGTAGGTGAAACTTTTTGTTGAAATTCTCATTACATCCCGATAGCAATCAATAAATCAAATGTTCTGACAAAAAAGGAAAAAATATCTGGTATCTGTGGCTGCAGGACTGTAATAAACCCGTCTAATCATTTCATTAGGCTTGAATGTAATGATTGGACGGGCTACCTGCCTGCCTACCTGTATACCCACCTGTACCTGCATGCATTCTGCCCGTGCACTCATTGTGCGTCACCGCAGTCTTCCACCAGCTGCTAGCTTGACAGCTGTAAGTACTAACAACAGCCATGTTGGTTGTTTATGTTCGTAACGATAATTTTGGGGGAGTGTCTTTGGAGGGAGGCCTGAAGGGACGGACTGTCAGTGTTGCCGACTTGGCGACTTTCTCTCTAGATTTAGGGACTTTTGGAGCTGGTGCTGCTAGCTACTTTCATTGGAAAGGAGTTGGCAACACGGAGCACTCGACTCTGTGTCACTGCAGCACGGTCAGTACATGCAGATGAACGTCCGCCGCATGACGCAAGACGACCGGCAGAGATTTGCCAGCAGATGAGTGGACGGAGGCGCTGTTCATCTGCATGTACTGCCCACTCTGCAGTGACACAGAGCCTCGTCCTCCTCCTGATCTAACAACAGGTGAGGAGCCAACAGTCCTCTGCTCTGTAGCTCCCTATCACCCTAAACTCTAAGTCTCCCCACCTTTTAGCGATCCAATCAAAATGTGAAGGGTTTTGATTTATATCCCTCTTGTAAGTGTACACCACTCAAATATTCAGTTTCACTGTGAAATACGTCACAGTACAGAAGCTAAAGATTTTCTAACATCCGTTTCACAGGGACTATAACTCCTGGTTCTACAGAGAACATAAACAGTAAATCAGCTACATCTTTTCTCTGCAACATGAGTTAACTTTGAGCTAACTTTATTGGCTCTTGGACGGTTCCAGAGTTAATCCCTGACTTGTTGACTAATGCAGTCTCGCTGAAATTCCCGGAGTTTTGGGAACAAAATGCAGTCACATAAAGCAGAGTTTTGCGCAAAATCACCGGTGTCAATGTTTCTCGGCGTCTCGCGACAGTTTAAGGACTGTTGGCTCCTATTCGTTTTGAAAAAGCACCAATGAGGAAAATATAGTGTAACTTCATCACTCAGGGACAGAGTTTGATGTTGATAGGGCTGGCCCCGCTTTGCTGCGGTCCAGCCAAAAGACTCTTCTATAAATGCTGCAATGAGAATGAACTGAAAGTTGGTACTAACTGCTGACTTTTATTGGCTCACAATTACTGCTCACATCACTGTTATGGATCAGTAAATCATTGTGCTCAGAGGCCAGATGTCTCAGATGTCAGAGGCCTGAAATGCTGCACTACAGCCAAAGCAGTAGACAATGAAGTTTCTAACTAACTCTATAACTCATCCTGTCCATCACAGCAGGAGCACCCCCCCAGCATGTTGATTCATTAAAAGTCCAGCCCTTTCTGCTGGAGAAATGGAAATGAGTTCAGCAGTTGTGTGTGTCCTTCCAGGGGAATTAGACCAAGTAACATTAATTCTTTCCGAAAGCCTTCTCAATCAATTAAACTTAATTAATCCTTAATCACAGGAACGTTCTCACTGTAAACATGTGGGCTTTGTACCAAGAAGCACAAACTCTCAAGACCCCAGCTGTAGTGTGTCAGTTAGAGACAGGCTGTCTATTAATCATATGTTTTCTAAATGGGCTTCAAATCCTTGACTGCTACTGGTTTAGGGCTGCAACTTGTGGGTGGTTATTTTAAAGATTGATTAGTCTTTAGATTATTTTCTGATTAATCATTTAATCTACAGGATGTCAGGAAAAATGGCATTTAAAATGTTGCTTAGGTGATATCATCAAACCAGTCCAACATCCCAATTGTTGTTGATTAATTTTCTAGTGAACAAAACAATTAATCTATTAATAAATTCTTTATTCCAGGGGTTCAGTGACTTGAACACTGGCATTTTTTATCCACTACTGGTGACAAGTTACATGGAGAAACATGCATTCAAAGATAGTATAAAGTATAGCAAACTCAAGCTTGGTAACACAACACCACCATGGCAACCTCCAATCCTGAATGCAACAGTCTTGAAGAGGTAATCCAACAGCGTGTATTGCCTTTCCATGAAGTTCGGGAGACACCTCAAAAAAAGAATAGTCAAAGCTGCTCATTAATATTTCATTAATTACAACAGGTGTTCAGAGTAAGAGCAGATTAGTCCTTCCAATTTTGCAATCGAATGTTTATGATTGGAATTTAATCTATAGGTCTCTAAACGGTCTCTAATTAATGAACCTGTTAGATGAGCCTCAGCTAATCCAATGACCATTTTTTACCACTTGAGAAGTAAAAATGATAAATAACCCTCCAAAGAGATGGCACCTTGAGAGCGGCAGCCGGTTGCAGCAGCTCCCTGTATCATTGTGTTATTTCTATTTCTATGTGTTTGGATACTCCAGCTACCTACAATGGCTGGGTGTTGGGTGAGGAGCGCCTTTACTATCTTGCTAGCCCTGGCGATATACTTTGTGGCTGGTTGCAGTGCGAGTTACAGCCCAGGTGTTGGTTACTCACGGACTCAGCTGATCAACTAAAACAAGAAATGCGGAGGAGGAGCCCTGGGTGCAGAGCAGGAGTGAAACGACGGGCAAAGAAAAGGAGGTTTAAACCATATCTACCTTCCATCATAATGGGCGATGTGAGATCTCTAGTGAACAAAGTGGATGAGCTTGCAGCGCTGACAAGGAGTCAGAAGGAGTACCGGGAGTGTAGTTTAATGTGCTCTACGGAGACATGGCTGCATGACCATATTCATGACTCGAACGTGACCATCAGTGGGTTTCAGACTGTGCGGGCGGACAGGAATCGGCTAGAGAGTAGTAAGCGGAAAGGAGGGGGGCTTGCCTTGCTCGTGAATAACAGATGGTGCCATTAGAAAATGGCCATGCCAGTTTTTCCTCACCAAAATTTAGCCTAACTTTGGAGCGTTATTTAGCCTCCTTGCTGACAAGCTAGCATGACATTGTGCCAATGGATTCCTTAGGTTTTCTAGTTTCTAGATTGACGATATCTGTATCATCACTCTAGCTCTCAAACCGAACCTGCTACAGTGATGATGCTAAGTGATCCTGACCGATGTTAACAGAATCAGAAATGTCATATCGGTGCAGCCTGTTATGTCATACTAGTTGGCAGTGATTTCTCCAAATAGCTTTTAACAGAACAACATATTTGTTTTACCTACTGTACCTCTAGTGGTGTGTAGCCATGCAGATCATTTTGGTTTTGGCTGGTTTGGTTATACTCTGAATAATCCAGACCTCCCAGTCACACTTTTCAGCAGAAATACATTTGGTTGAGGAAATAGTCCCAATGAAAACTGACAGCATGCTCTTTGGATTATCCAGAGTAACACGAGCACTGTCTCTGGAACAAGATGTTGCTGCTGAATTTTTTAAAACGTCATTTTTTTTAGTGATGTGAGCCAAGACAGGATCAGGGCAAAGCAGGCAACTACCCCTGGTCCCAGTCTCTCCGGGGCTGCAGCGGTTCACTGTGTGGCAATGAGTTTGTGGTAATTTGATGAAATTATTTTTTTTTTAGGAATATGCACTAAGAACACCCAATATGACCTGAAGTGATGGGGACCTTAATGTTGCCTCTACATTTTTAACTAATCTTGAGGGTCTCTTGAGTTTTTATTACTTAAGTCAATATGCTTTCCTGCTGCTTATTGAAAGGCACATTATGTATTAGTCAAATTACCGCTAACCGTGCAAGATGCAGTTGTGCACTAAACATTACAGGTGTGTAGTTGAGATAAAAAGGAAGGCCGAATTGGTCCGGCCCCCCAAGCAACGCCCACCAGCCGGACACAGCCAATAGGAACGCTCAATAGGAACGCTCTCTCTCTGAAATGACCTGTGATTGGTCAAAGTCTCCCGTCACGGGCTAGATTTTTTAAAGCCTGAAAACAGAGACATGAGGAGGTGCAGAAGTCTAGTTTTATCTCAGAACACTTGAATTACAATATGCTGAAAGGTTATTATGGACTTTTTGCCCAATGATGCCAAAATCTTGGTTTGCTTCTGAAGCTTTAAGTGATTGTGTGTTGTTCATAGTATGAGGGTCAAAGTTCATTCTTGTTCTTGGGAAAAGCAGTTGAGAAATCAGTCTCACTATGAGGCCCGTTAGTTTCAATCATACCACATGGTCTTCATCAGCAGATGGAGTTTGTGCTGTTGTGATGAAATTGTAGACTTATAAACTGAGGTTCAAAGTTCATGTGATATGATCGAAAGCTCAATAACACCTACTAATTGGACACTGCGGTGAGATTATTTCCTGCTGTTTCCAAGATCAAGAATGAATTTGGAATCTTATTTTTTTTTAATCCAACATGGATGACATGTATTTGAAGAAAATCATTAACAATGTGTTCCATTGTCCTCGTTCTTAGTTGTCAAGACAACAGCATTACATTTGCTGTTACCGTCACTCAGCAGCACAGCAGTTACTTCTGTTAGAACCGGTCTGTGTGGTGCAGCTCAGTGTAATTCATTGGTAATCTCACTTAGTAGTAGATGCATTAGAAGAGTTGAAGTTTGAACGTGGCAACAGCTGGTGCAAATGTGGCAGCTTTTCATCCAGAGGCTGTATTGGCAGATAGTAGCATTTGTGTGTGTGTGTGTGTGTGTGTGTGTGTGTGTGGGTCCATCAGCAGTGTCTCAGTGCCCGTAGCAGTGTAAAAGAAATGAGTAAATTACTTCTCTGTTGGCCTCGATCACATCAGTCATTCTCTCGTCTAATCCTCATAAATTGACATGAAGGCAGAACTTAGCTCTCTCCAGCTCTCTGGCTTTCTGTATCCATCTTGTCATCTTCTAATTGTTTTTCCTCTCCCTCTCCATCTCTGCCTCATTCAATCACAGTCTCTCTATCAGAGTGTCAGTTTCTCCCTCCTCCTCCTCCTCTCCAGCCAGCATCAGCACCCACTCACCCATTGTGTCTGTCTCCAGTTCAGGGTGCAAAACAAGATCACTCTGCCGAACAGATTGCAAGTGGCATTATCATTCTGTTTAAGTCACCATACTTAACACACACACACACACACATGCTTGTATTTCAACCCATATGAGGACAAATCATCCATTATATTCTGTATGTTTCCTGTCCCTTAACCCCAAACCCTGTCCGTCACTCTGAAGGTCAGAAATCGCTTCTCATGAAGGTAGAACACACAGTCACACACACACCTTGGTCCACACATGTCAATTCATTTCACTTCACACCAGGACTCCAATCAGTGCTGTCTGTGTCGGAGCCAAGAGGCAACACAATCTCCAACCAGCCAGAAAGAAAAGTGAGTGGAGATGAAATTTGCTTCTCCTCTCTTTACCTCTGGGCTCTTCAGGGTTTCACCAGGCTCCCACTTGTTTTTTTAGTATTTTGCTTAGAGATAGATGCATAAATAGACTACCAAAAGTATTGGAATAGTAAAGTAGAAATTGCTTTTTGTGGTCACATTGTTTCAGTATGGTCGTATATATGTTTGCAGGGTCTAAATCTGCTGCCCACTGAGCACCAAATGGTAGTAATTTAATTTTTTCTTTGATCGGTGAGGAACAGTCTTACACAGGTTGTAACCTTTAGAGACGATAACATCTGAAGCCGTTGGCTGAGTTCTATACAGTCTTTGGTCTTTTCCTTGTCTCTTACTTATATGTATACAGTGGACCCCATAACCTCAAGCAAATTAATTCAAAGCATCAAATATGCTTCTGGTGGGCTGCCTGTTACACTAATCTAGCGTCTACACTTTGACATACTTGACCTTATAATGCACCTGGGAAAGCATTCCATTCAGAAGGGACCGACAGTCGAAGTACACTAGAGAATGACTATAGATATTATAATACTTTACCCCTTGTACTTATTTATTATGTATTAGTTTATTATGTATTTACTTTATTTATTTATTTAGTTAATAATTATTTATCAATGTCAATGATTTTATTTATTTATTATCTATTTTAGTGTATTTTGTTTGATCTACTCTAATGCAGTTAGAACAGCCAATTTTGTTTCCTTATTTTTTCGTGATGTGTTTGTTTTTGTAGTTGTTTGGTTTGGCTTAGTTTGGTTTGGTTTGGCTTGGTTTGTTAGTTTAGCTTGCGGTTTGGCTTGGTCAGTTTGGTTTTGTTTGGTTTGGTTTGGTTTGGCTTGGCTTGGTCAGTTTGTTTTGGTTTGGTTTGGCTTGGTCAGTTTGGTTTGGTTTGGTTTGGTTTGGCTTGGTCTGTTCGGTTTGGTTTGGTTTGGTTTGACTTGGTCAGTTTGGTTTGGTTTGGTTTGGTTTGGTTTGGTTTGGTTTGGTTTGGTTTGACTTGGTCAGTTTGGTTTGGTTTGGTTTGGTTTGGCTTGGCTTGGTCAGTTTGGTTTGGTTTGGTTTGGTTTGGCTTGGTCAGTTTGGATTGGTCAGTTTGGTTTGGTTTGGTTTGGTTTGGCTTGGTCAGTTTGGTTTGGTTTGGCTTGGTCTGTATGGTTTGGTTTGGCTTGGTCTGTTTGGTTTGTTAGTTTGGTTTGCTTTGTTAGTTTGGTTTGGCTGGTTTGGTTTGGTTTGGCTTGGCTTGCTCGATTTGGTTTGGTTTGGTTTGGTTTGGTTTGGTTTGGTTTGGTTTGGTGAGTTTTGTTTGGTGTTGCTTTAGTAGTTTGATTTGGTTTGATTTGACTAGCTGGTATGTCAATGGTTGGTCATTGGTTTAGTTTGGTTTGGTTTGATTTGACTAGTTGGTATGTCGGTGGTTGGTCGTTGGTTTAGTTTGGTTTTGGCACTGAAACACAATTTTGATGAGTTCCAGTTCTGTTGTTTCTCTCAGTGGACAGACAGCTGGACAGCTCGCCTAACACAGAGAAACATATGTACACATGTGTGTGTGTTTCATGGAGGTAGTGAAATGATTCTTTGTTAAATATTATAGTGGGTGATGGCAGCTGCCACTGTGGCACTGTGATAATGTGTATACTGTGTATACACATTATCACATCCTTTATCTCACTCTCTCTCTCTGTGGATGCACACACACACACAAACACAGTATATAAGTATACCAAAACAGTGGCGTGTTGAGTACTGTCTAGCTGCCAGGGTGTATGACGCCTGCTGTGTCACAGCAGCATATAATTACTCACTCAAGTGGTTTACACACACCACTAAATCTCTGAAATGGAGTGTTTGCATGCACACACACACACACACACCCAACCACCCACCCACGCGCACGCACGCACGCACGCGCGCACGCACACACACACACACACACACACACACACACACACACACACTCGTGAATAAAGGAAAGCATCCTGATATGGAACTGCCTCAGGTTCATACAGCAGAGTGACATCTCATTTGCATTCATTGAAACGTGTTTGTGTGCTTGGACTCCATTCAGTGACTCAAACAAGCTGCTTTTTTCATACAGGACGAGGCTGTGTTTGTTTCGCAATAAGGAGGAACACTCTTAGCAACGGCCATCTCAAACTGCCATAGCAAACTGATGGCAAAACACAGCGCTTATTTCAGAGAACAAAGGGATACATCACACTCACAATAAAATACATTGAAATGCTGTTTTTAATGATAGTCAGCAGTCTGGCAGAGAGACATTGTTCCAGCACCTGGCTTCCATCAGCATTTACTTTTTTTGGACTAAGAATGCTTCTTTTGTTCTTGCTGTCTACCTGTCTAACCTTCTTTACGAAGTTCTAGAAAGATGTTTCTTCGTTCAGCATAAATGCTGTCATATGCTTTATTTCAAGGAGAGACAAACTTTCTCGATGTCTGTTTGAGTTTTTGTGTTGCATCCATTTCCTGTGACCTGCTTTACCTGCTCTATCACTGAGTCACACCATATGAAAGGGGGATTAATAGGGTTCTTGATCAATATCAGTCAGTCAGTCAGTCCCTACTCACTGACTCAGGTGGTGATGTTCTGTCTTTTATGTTAAATCAGGCTTATTTGTGCAGCTCTTAATCCCAGTAGCATTCTAAAAGGGCCTCTCAGGGCCACATTAGACAAGAAATACAAACACCTACCTAAGTGGACAGCAGAAGAAAATCCCTCCAAATAACCCGAAGGAAAAAAATCAAAGAAACCTTGAGAGGGATTACCTGAGACGAAACCCCCTTCCAGGGTTAAAAGGCAGCGATGAGCAAATGACAAGGTGGTGGATCATTGACACAACCAGACACTGTAATATAACACAAATGTAAAATAAAAGAATTGAAGCCTTCTGGATGGCAAAGCCTGTAAGAGAGAGCCATACAGAGACCTGGGA
The DNA here is from genome assembly GCA_916701645.2 of Sebastolobus alascanus. Classification (NCBI taxonomy): domain Eukaryota; kingdom Metazoa; phylum Chordata; class Actinopteri; order Perciformes; family Sebastidae; genus Sebastolobus; species Sebastolobus alascanus. Next base: position 2,539,167 of record CAKAOJ020000019.1, read on the forward strand.
CTGTGGTTGGTGTATTTCAATATACTTTCACCAGATAGATTTATTTTGTGCCCTTTTACAATGGATTTAATCCTCAGAATACAGAGGGATCTTAATGTGCACCTGCGATCCAATGATTGGGTTGTGAATTTCGTGTCAGAGCGGATTCACGTTTTATCAGCACAAATAACACTCACACAGAGTTTTATGGAAATCATTAAAGTCACTATGTGGAGGATTTGATCACTTTTTTTTTTATCTAGCTATAGAATGAAGAATGACTGTGGTCAGCAGTCACCAGAACCATTTTAACGGTATCATATACGATTGGGGCTTTTAAGGAGTTTTTGACCAATTAGTAGTATTTAGGGCTGTTAACGTTAATGCAATAATAACAACCCGCTAACGCAAACATTTTTTAATGCCACTAATTTATTTAACGTATTAACACAATCGATCTAGAGTGAAGATATGCTCAAATCAAATCAAATCAGTTTTATTTGTATAGCCCAAAATCACAAATCACAAATTTGCCTCGGGGGCTTTACAATCTGTACAGGATACAACACGCTCTGTCCTTGACAGTGCAACCCTCACATCGGCTAAGGGAAAACTTAACCACAAAAAAAACCTTTTAACAGGGAGAAAAAATGGAAGAAACCTCAGGAAGAGCGACAGAGGAGGGATCCCCCTTCCAGGATGGACAGACGTGCAATAGATGTCGTGTGTACAGAGTAGCAACATAATGAAAATACAACATAGACAATTCATGACAAAAATGAATACATATAATGTGAATATATGTGAGAAGGTGGATTCAGGAGGATGTCAAGCAGCTTCCAGGCGATGCAAAACAGATAGAGCCAGATCAACACGACCTCCTCTCGACGTCAAAACCGGTAGAGCCAGAGCAGCACGACCTCCTCTCCACTCCAATCAGATAGAGCCTTAGCTACATAACCTCCTCTCCACGCCATATAGGTAGAACCTGAGCAACACGACCTCCTCTCCACGCCAGATCGATAGAGCCAGAGCAACACAACCTCCTCTCCACATCAAGATAGATAGAGCCCGTGCAACACGACCTCCTCTCCACCATGAACCTAGAGAGAGGACCATATTTTTTAGTTTTTAATTGACAGTTGCTTAGTAATATAAACGTATGTTGCCCATGCCAATAAGCCACGTTGGACTGAGGTAACTTGTTAGAGAGGATACTGTCATCTAATGAAACTAGAAAAACTAACGATTCCATTGGTACTAACCATGTCATTCTAGCTTGTCGCCAAGGAGGCTAAATAACGCTATGAAGTTACGCTAAATTATGGCGAGGAAAAACTGACACACTGACAGCTGTTGTTGCCTGTTGGGCTGCAGTTTACCATGTTATGATTTGAGCATATTTTGTTATGCTAAATGCAGTACCTGTGAAGGTTTCTGGATGATATTTGTCATTGTTTTGTGTTGTTAATTGATTTCCAATAATAAATATACACAACTTTACTTGACAAATCTCCCTTTAAGGTACATTTTGAACGGATAAAAAATGTGTAATTAATTTGCGATTAATCACGATTAATCATGGACAATCATGTGATTAAATAATTTGATCGATTGGCAGCCCCTAGTTGCATTATGAAGCAATGCTTTTATGAGTGGATCTCATATTTGAAGAAGGAAATATATTCAACACATTTGTTGTTTAGACCTCAAGGATGCACAGAATGTGTTCTGGTCAGGAAAACTGGATCTAAGCATAAATTGTGTTTGTTTACAAGAAAACTCCCCATTGCACCTTAAGGTTGTAGAAATGGATTTGTGAGTCAATTGATTCCCCACCTATACTGCAGCCCCTGCTAACGGTTACAAGGAGCATAAAAACTACGAGCTACGAGCAAAAAAGTCTCTTTATTATTCAAATCAAGAGCCACACAGCCTAATTATGGCAACAAGACAAATACAGTTCTGTCGGACCGGCTCCATCTATCACTGGATCTGTGATTCAAACTCTGTCAGAGGACATGTGACCCCATTCAGATTCCTAAAAAATTCAAGGAATTGTGACCCTCACTATACACTTCTTACAATAATTCCCAGTTGTTCAGCCCTTCGAACATTTTTGAAACAATTAATATACCCACATTGGACCAAGATTATAGTAATAAATTAGGTTTGGGGATGCCACAACACTGCACAACAGTTTTACAAAATGATCACGGTGGCAACTATTTTATCTTTAGTCATGAAGATTGTGAGATAAGCAGTAGAAATATGGCATTCATGTTACAAAGTAACCTACCAGGAATGTGTGCTTGCGTGTATTTGATTGGCCAGCGCAGTGCCTTGCCGGATGACGTCACGTTGCTTTGCAGCAGAAGTAGAGCTAGGTTCGACTTTTTGTTTTTGCTGCAACCCTCTGCATTGGCATCCCCCACTGCACCGACGGACTGGTTCCATTCAAGTGAATGAGAGGGCTGTGTGCTGGTCATAGCGTTGGCCAGAGGCATTACGTTTTTGGGTTGTCCGTCTGTACCGTTCTTGTGAACGCGATATCTCAGGAACGCCTTGAAGGAAATTCTTTGAATTTGGCTCAAACATCCTCTTGGACTCAAGGATGAACTGATTAGATTTTGGTGGTCAAAGGTCAAAGGTCACTTTGACCTCACAAAACATGTTTTTGCCTTTAACTCAAGAATTCATATGCTAACTAGAATGGTACTCGGAGAGCGCAGACCTCTGCCAAGGTGCCTGACTTCAAAGATCACAGCTCACAGCTGGCGGTACCGTGAGGTGGTCGGCTTATTATTCACACGGTGTGTTTCCGTGTAACGTATCGGTGGATGCCTCTCTCATTCAGCAGCCTTGTTATGTCTGTATAACAATACACTACGTTGTCTGTCGTCCCGTCATTTACCGTTTTTTTCTTTCTCACCGCGGACGGACAGCAGCTACCGCACCTCGGAGTCTCACCACACATCCACACACGTATCTCTCTGCTCTCAGAAGGAAGGAGGCGGGGTCATGCGTCATCAACGCGTCATCAGTTACACTGCGCATGTGTTATACCCTGTGGCCTTAATGCTCAGGCTGATCGGAATCCTTAAAAAATTCCTGAATCCGGATCATGATCCGGTTCGCCACCAAAATCTAACGGATTGTTCATTGTGTCACACCCCACCCCTCCAAAACATTTCATTCAAATCCATCGCGAACATTTGGAGTAATCCTACTAACGGACAGACAAACAAACAAACCAACAAACCAATGCCGGTGAAAACATAACCTCCTTCCAAAACCCCCACAGGTACTGCATTTAGCATCGAAAATATGCTCAATGGCGGAGGTAATTATGACAATTTCACATAAATGTTTCATAGGATAAAATTATGACATTTTGAACAGACATGGATGTAAACTGAAACTTGATTGGGTGGCAGAGGCATACAACCGTGAGGCGGGAATTCTAGTTTATACTACCACTAGGAAATTAGCTATTTTACATAATGGCTAATAGTGGCAACAGTGTGCAAAATACTCTTGATCCCAGCATTACTTGCATTAAAGCATCACCAGTCTCATATTATGCAGCTGACGGTCAGTCTTATATTCTGTGTTTTCAGGTATTTACCAGTTCAGAGTTCCTGAGTCATCCAAGTCTGGCACTCCAGTTGGGAGAATTCTAGCCACTGACAGAGACATCGGGAGTAACGCTGAGATGTATTTCACCATCGTCAGTGGAGACGGCATGGACATGTTCGACATCTCCACTGACAAGGACACCCAGGAGGGAGTCATCTCCGTCAGCAAGGTGAGACTCAATTGTGGACTCAGACTACTAATCGCATTTAGAAACTGTTTGTGTAGCACTAATGTGAAAGGAAACAGGCGCAATACAATACATACAATACATTAACACAATACATACATATTCTAAATAAGAATAATAATACAAATTCTAAATAGGTTAAAAGATGCACTATAAAATCTATAATATATGATATATAAGCTAGTGAAATGAATCGCAGCAGAGTACAGTTTAGTAGTAGTACACTGAATAGCACAGAATGAAATGCAGAAAACTGCATGTTTTGTAAATAAATGTGAAATCTGTTGCTTTCCTGATGCCCACGTTCAAATGAGGCTGGCTTTTAATTATCTTGATATTTCTCTCACGGCATTGGTTAAATCAAATGAATTCTAAAGCAGTGATTCAGCAGATCCCACACTCTCCACTCATAAGGAACCTGCCCACGTAGTCTGTTTTACACGTACTGTTAAATATGCAAAGCCTGGGCATGCTTGACAGATGAAAGAAACCAAATTAAACTTATTCATCTTTACCTGCACAACCCCCAGTCCTAGCCTTTGCTGCAGGCACTGATACACAGGACTGGAGCTTTTCATCACAGTGTCCTCACAGAGTGTGTGTGTGTGTTTACTGATGTACTATCACAATTGATATTTAGAAATTCTTTTGTTCCTCTTGCTGACACAACCTTCGTAAAGTCTGCGAGCTTCAACAAAGAAGTAATGATATTCTGTCAGCAGGATACGAGATGAGGACAATATCCAGGATTCCTTCAAGGAAGCAAAGGCAGCTCATGTAGAGCTGTTCAAGTACATCTGAAGCTTTGTTCTTGTTTCATGCAGCATTGTCACAGCTGATGTCAAGAAACATCAACACAATTTGCACTTTTGAAAAACTAATATAATTTGTCATCAGATTGAATCTGTCAGCTGCTTTATATCACGTTTGTATTAATGTGAGATTTCACCCTGTAACAGCATGTGCTGTTCTTTTTATTCTCTAACATCCAGACAGTCCTGACACAATAAAAGAGATATGTTCTCACATTTCATAAATCCGGCCTTGGATATTCAACTTCTCAGCTATCAAATTAAAAGATATAATAAAGTAATCCCCTTCCTGGATTACAATTAAATGGGATGTTCTTCGTGGTATCAAGTAGGGATGTTATGAGAACCGATACTTCAGTTCTCTGTGACAGTACTCGTTTTTCTACCTACGCAACCTGCGATACTGTAGTACCGTCAGGACTCAAGACTAACGGCACAGTAAAGTCACTAACAAAGCATCGCACCCTATTTTTCCCTCAGAATTTTACACTGTGAACAACAAATCTGTGTTGGAATCAGCTGGAGGAGAGCTAGTTAACGTTAGCTGTTAGCAGCCGGTGGGCAGCACAGACCAGCTTGGCTAAATCATGGAGCTAACAGCTAACATTAACGGGAGGTGCCATTCATTTACATTAGGATGTGTTCAAGCTCTATTCAGTAAAAAGGAGTATTGGGAGAAGTTAAATTCTAACTGTTATCATGATGAGTTCAAATGTAATCTTGTAAAATGTAAGTTTTGGCAAGAAACTTGAATAAATCCAGTTGTTTGAAGGAAATGTTTTCACATCAATATAAAATAGATATTAGAGAGAGAATTATGACCTGTTTAACTTCCTAAAGTTAGCTCCAAGCAGCTTATAATACATTATTAAAACTACTAATGCCAAGAATATTTAAATTAAAGCAAATATTTGAATAAAAAGACAATCAATAATAATAAATTCGCTAAAAACACTATGCATCGAACTTTTCAGAAGAAAGGAGGAAACAATTCCAACTTAGCGAAGTACCACAAAGACAGACCTCAAGAATTGCAAGATGATGTGAGTGACATCATTAACAACATTAATTCAAAGTATTGATTGTTTTGTTTTTGTGTTTTACCGTGGTTTCCAATTGGGTATGGAGAATCGTGGAATTTCACCGGTATTGGTATTGACTACTACATTTCTGGTATCCTGAGATCCCTTGTATCAAGCCTACTATTACTATGACTATGTACAGTAAAAAAACTAACCTATTTGTGATTGGGATGGTCAGCCCAGTCATTGCCTGGATCACAATAATACATTTTTCTATCAATAATCATACTGTATATCCCATAAACCAGGTCCAACATAACCACTCATCAAAGGTATCGAAATTTACATTTGCTGGCTAAACCTCAATGTGGGTCACTTATACTGAGGACGTGAAAGACACTAAAACGCTTTCAGCTCATTGTTTTTTTTCGTCAGCACACAAGCTCCAGGCCTCTATAAACTCTGACCCACTGCATAATACCTGCTCAGCTGCATACAGCAGCTATAGACACATTTAGCAACTCGCTGATGGACATTTAGCTGCTAAAAAGATTTTTCTCAGGAGTTGGTGGAGACCTAAAAAGAGCTAAAAGAGAGTGAATATTGGACGTATTTTCATCAGGTGGACACAAACACAACAACACACAACACTCTTTTGGCTAAACTGCTAAATATTATATTTTAATGATTTTTTTGTATTCATTGTGTTTCCGTTTTTTATCTCTTTGCCTCTGCAGCCTTTGGATTTTGAGAAGAAGCCGTCGTACACAGTAGAGATCCAGGTCCAGAACACCCAGGTGGACCCTCGCTTCATGACCGCAGGCTCCAAAGACATGGCCACGGTTCGGATTGGCGTAGACGACGTGGATGAGCCGCCGCAGTTCGACAAAGCCAGCTATCTGATGGAGGTGAAGGAAGACGCTGCAGTGGGCGTAGCTGCGGGCTCAGTTAGTGCTATGGACCCCGATGGAGCTCGCAGCATGGTCAAGTAAGACAAAACCTCAGTTGAATTTTCATTTTTAAATGATGTTAAAAATAGGTTATGAACTAATAAGTCAAGACAATTAAACAATGGTAGAAAACCCTGGAATCCTTTAAAGGATAACTTTGGTATTTTCAACCTTGACCCTATATTCCCATGTTTTTGTGTGCCAGTAACTATTAGGGACAGCAATTCTTGAAATTGATTCAGTATTGAGTGAGATCGCTGCAGACAAGCCGCTAAACGGGCTGTGATGTAATCGCTCGGGGCAGTTACGTGCTGTCAATGTATGTCCTCTAATAGTTCTTGTTTTTGCTGCTGACAGGCTCAGATTGTTATTATATGTGTCTGACAACATTATGGAAAGAACCCTACAGAGAAATTAAACTTGTTTCTTTCCTTTCGCTTTCTGTTTGTTATTGTGTCATGTGACTTGTTGCCGGAAGAGAGAACGGTGAAAACGTAAGCGAGTGTGGAGAGAGGAGTGCCGCTGTTGTCAGAGTTTGTTGTGTTGGAGTACAGGAAGCCTAGCTTAGTGTTATCTAAAAGATGTTCAATGCCGTGGCTGAATGTTTCGACAATGTGGATGTGACACGACGTTTCAGAGCAAGACTTCTCGGTGTGAGAAACACAGTAACAAACAGACCGGATCAAGCCAAAGGTAAAGAAAAAGGTTTTATTTCTCTGTAGGGTCCTTTCCATAATGTTGCCAGACACTTATAATAACTGCTCTGTAAATCTTGTCTTGTGCTCTGCTTATATTTTTTAACCTATAGCAAATCAAGTCTTTGGTCATACTAACAGCAGCCTGAAACAAAACACAAGAGCCACAGATGACAGTGACCAAAAACAATTTGCATTAGCTTTCTAATTGATGTCTCCTGCAAAAGCAGCTGCCTCCGTTGAACGAACAGCCAATAGGAACGCTCTCTCTCTCTGCAATGACCTGTGATTGGCCAAAGTCTCCCATCATGGGTTAGATCTTTTAAAGCCTGAAAACAGAGCCATGAGGAGGTGCAGAAGTCTAGTTTTCTCTCAGAACACTTGAGTTACAATATGCTGAAAGGTTATTATGGAATTTTGCCAAAAACATTCTGCCTACTGCAGCTTTAAGGGCATGTCTTGTCCTGCACATTACCTTAGCTTGCTGAACGAGCGACCAAACCAACATCCACTGAGGAAAAGTGAACATCAGTTTGCAGGCTGGATAGTTAACCCAGTCAGCTGTAGCACAACAGCTTAAAAACTTACCAGCAAATGTCAGTATTGGTCCCTTTAGATGCTAAATGATCCTTATTATTAAGTACCGCTGCTAACTAAACGCGATTTGTCCAGGGCTTATAAACTACAGCTAGTGTCTATCCTGCCTGACAGTAAAGGAGCATTTTTTTTTCTTTTAATTTCAATTCTAAAACTATTGTCAATACATTCACAAAGACATTATTTTTTAATATATTTAGATTTCACCTGTCAAGCATTCCTTATATCAGACTGAAATCAGGAAGCCAGTTTCTGCAGAAAGTTTGCATATCTTCACTTCATGTCCTGCTGTCTTAAAAATCTCAGCAAAACTGTGTTGAAGTTGGATGAAGTGTGGATTCTCTAAAGGCTTGTGAGGAGTTGTGATAAGAGTCTGAAAAGAGGGGAACCAGAGGAGAAATATGAAGTAGGTTCAAAGACAGGTGGTACAGTGATCACTGTTAAGATTAGAGACCAAGCCGTCTGCGGACTATACAGCTGTGTGTGAAAACTGCTGACTGCATACAACAGAAACCTGCACCCACGGGCTATATTTAAACCCCACTGCCTCACTGCAGTACTGTTCATTATTGATGCCTGGCATTAGGAGAGTTTGAGTTCTGTACTCTCCTGTTATGTAATTGACCAAACAGTATCGATACATCCAGGGAATCTTCTGATGTTGACAAAATAAAATGCCTAAAGCCCTGCATGGGTAATTTGATCTGTTGCAGTGGGTATTGGAACTTGGAGGGCACTTTGAGTCACTGCCAAAACAGGAATAGGACACAGCAAAGGATCGGATAGAAACTAGTAATGAATTGAATTGAGAACAGTAAACACAGAGAAGTGTGGGACAATCATGATGTATAGATGGATGGATGACAGCAGTGTGTTGAACTGACAGGCAGGACGGAGCACAGCTGGAGACTGGAACTGAGCCCTTATTCCTCTACATTTAAAGCAGGCGAGCTGATGAGGAACGTATTCCAATTAAGACGAGCATGGAGCCATGGAGTGCTCTTAAAATGATGTGTCACGAGGGGGCACACACCCACACACACACACACACACACACACACACACACACACACAATTCTAATTATCCCTGTTTGTGCCTTTGTGTGTGTGACTGTATCATCTATTCACATTGTGTCACTGAACTATTATTTTCCTGTTGAGTGCTTTCTAATTATGATCGAGCCTGGATGTACTGGAGCAATGTTTTCTTTTAGATTCATCTATCGCTTTATGGAAAACAATAATTAAGATTGAATGGTACATAATTAACAGCTGATAGCAGTTTGGTGTAATAGTCTGGACTCCAAAGTGAAAGCAGCCTTGATCCAGACACTGAACATGTTCACACACGGAGCAGTTTGCCTCCTCTTTGACAGGCAGGCGGAAAAGACAGGAGCAAAGGCATCTCACTTCTATTATCCATGGAGTGCTGTGAAGCTGTGAATAGCTGCATTCAGCAACTAGTTCAAAAATAGAGAAATGCTCTGTGAGCAGTCCACAGACGGTGGGAAGAGATTTTCAAGTAGCTGGGATGTTTTGAACAGGCTACAGTGAGACTGAATAGGAGGAGAGGACAGAATGCAGCAACAATCATGTGATTCCAGTTGTTTGAATATCAAAGTTGGTCGTTGGTTGTTTCGTCCAACCATACAGATCAAAGTGTGTACATAATTTCTTTTGTCCTCACATCACCTCATTATTACAATCTCATATACAAAGCTGGAATCAGGACATGGTTAGCCCAACTAGCTAAGCATAAAGACTGAATGCAGGGGGAAACAGCCAGTTTGGCTCTAAATAGACAAATCAGTCGGCATTTTACATTTCTGCAAACCACAGATATATATGTTCAGCCTTGTTTCACGCTTGCAGAAACGCACAATGCTACGTGGTTAAAATTGTGTAACGATTGCTTCGGTTTAGGCAACACATTCTCACTCCCAACTCATCAAATACCGCCACTTGGTCAGTGCCGCTCGGCATCGGAGACCGACACACGTGGTATCCCTCTTAAGTTATTTTTGGACGGACCACGGACGGCGTGTCAGCATACGCTCGTTACATGCATAGTGTCCTTTCAAAATAAAGTACTGTTTTCACAGGAAGTTAGGTTTAGGCAACACAACCACTTAGGTAGGGTTAGGAAACGGTCATGGTTAACGTTAACTTCACTGACTAAAGACTCAAAGGACTCACCGAACTGACTCACCGAGCTGACGATACTAACGACTCAAAGGACTCATCGAACGGACGATACTAACGACTCAAAGGACTCACCGAACTGACGATACTAACGACTCAAAGGACTCACCGAGCTGACGATACTAATGACTCAAAGGACTCACCGAACGGACGATACTAACGACTCAAAGGACTCACCGAACGGACGATACTAATGACTCAAAGGACTCACCGAAAGGACGATACTAACGACTCAAAGGACTCACCGAACGGACGATACTAACGACTCAAAGGATTCATCGAACAGACGATACTAATGACTCAAAGGACTCACCGAGCTGACGATATTAATGACTCAAAGGACTCACCGAACGGACGATACTAATGACTCAAAGGACTAACCGAACTGACGATACTAACGACTCAAAGGACTCACCGAGCTGACGATACTAATGACTCAAAGGACTCACCGAACTGACGATACTAACGACTCAAAGGACTCACCGAACTGACGATACTAATGACTCAAAGGACTTACCGAACGGACGATACTAACGACTCAAAGGACTCACTGAACGGACGATACTAACGACTCAAAGGACTCACCGAGCTGACGATACTAATGACTCAAAGGACTCACCGAACTGACGATACTAACGACTCAAAGGACTCACCGAACTGACGATACTAATGACTCAAAGGACTTACCGAACGGACGATACTAACGACTCAAAGGACTCACTGAACGGACGATACTAACGACTCAAAGGACTCACCGAACTGACGATACTAATGACTCAAAGGACTCACCGAACTGATGATACTAACGACTCAAAGGACTAACCGAACTGACGATACTAACGACTCAAAGGACTCACCGAACTGACGATACTAACGACTCAAAGGACTCACCGAACGGACGATACTAATGACTCAAAGGACTCACCGAACTGACGATACTAATGACTCAAAGGACTCATCGAACGGACGATACTAACGACTCAAAGGACTCACCGAACGGACGATACTAACGACTCAAAGGACTCACCGAACTGACGATACTAACGACTCAAAGGACTCACCGAACGGACGATACTAATGACTCAAAGGACTCACTGAACTGACGATACTAATGACTCAAAGGACTCTCCGAACTGATGATACTAACGACTCAAAGGACCCACCGAACGGACGATACTAATGACTCAAAGGACTAACCGAACGGACGATACTAACGACTCAAAGGACTCACCGAACTGACGATACTAATGACTCAAAGGACTCACCGAACTGACGATACTAACGACTCAAAGGACTCACCGAACGGACGATACTAACGACTCAAAGGACTCACCGAACTGACGATACTAACGACTCAAAGGACTCACCGAACTGACGACATTGACGAGTCACATGACTGACGTGACAAAATAAGTCAACGTTACTTTTAGTTTCACACAGAACATGAACAGCGGTCTCCTGGTTGAAAGTCTTCTCGCTCTTTATACTTATTATACCACATAGGCTAACTTTACTAGGCTAACTTTACTAGGCTAACTAACGGCTAACGTCACTTGCTCTGCCGAAATGCAAAAAGATTCACATTCATTCAAACAAGAAAAAAAATGCTGAACATTCACATTCAACGTATCCGTGGTTTGGAAATAAATGGATAAGAAAATGTTACAACATATAATTCCCCCTAAAACCACAAATTGTTGTTTCTACATTACTGTAGAGAAGGGCTGGGAGATATGGCCAAAATCTTCTATCACGATATAGGTCATTTCATATCTAGATAACGATATATATCACGATATAGCATGCTTTCTGGTAATTCAATAAATAAATAGTCTATATGAAATAACTACACGGTAAAGCCTATTTTTGTTTACTCCTGTGTGAATTAAATATTTGACAAATGAAAAGTACTAGAGTATTTTCTCATTTTATTAAGAACTCTGGTGCGAAATGAACATAACAGGTTCAAGTGAAATTATAGAGAAAAAATAAATAAATATAGGCCTAGTCTATATTTTATCTAAACAGGCCTGGCATGTTTAGATAAGAAATGTAATATGAATCAAAAACAGCTGATAGATTAATTTTCCAGGACAGGTGACAGACATTAAGGTCTGAATCAACTGCATGTAAGGTGTATATAGCCTACATAACCTCAGTGATTATGATATCATTGGTTAAAAAAACAGAGGTTAGCAGTAGACAGTAGCTTTTTGTACTAGTTTTGGACCTGCTTTGTTTACATTCGGTGTCATTGCAATGCACAAGTAATAGACATGTAGTGTGATAGCGTCAAACATTCATACCAATCGAAAATGCGCTGCTACACATTTAATTATTATCTGTGTTATGTGGGGATGTGCACGGCTTCTCCATACATTACTTTATCTCTCCGTTAGCCGTTGTATGTAGTGCAACAGAGATACTGTTCCTACATAAGTGGCCACAAATAAAAACATTGTGTCAACGCATTTCTGTGTACAGTCTGTAGTCCGTTTAAGGTGAAGGAGAAAAAAAGGCACGTCGTGCCGGTTAATGATAACGGATTGCCTGAACTCCAAATCTGCCTGTAGTGGGGATCGGCGTGTGACAAACTTTGCAGCAGATGGTTTTCTGGTCCGTGTCTGACTTTCTTACGACGTCTTCTTGTTTTGGTTGGGCTGAGTCTGAGAAGGATTCCGCATGTTGTGCCCTCTCGAATCAAAACTGCTGATTGCTCCGGCTCCGCTCTGCTCCGGCTCCCACATGCAAAGACGTAAATATTGCCGTAACGCAGTTACTGCTGGTTTTTCGACGTCACGATAGAAACGATATAGGAAAAATATAATCGATAGGCATTTTTATAACGTTTGACGATATACTGTATATCGTCCTATCGCCAAGCCCGACTGTACAGGTTAAACAAATGTGACACATGTTCATTACTTATGTTTTAACTTGGCTGGGATTACCACGTCCTGACTTCAACTCTGTACATAACACACAAATATGAGGCTGATAGCGAGTTTCTCATCTCAATCTGCCAGATTCTGGTTTTAGAGAAAACCTGGGTTAATTAAGACACGTTTTTACATACGTTACTATATCAAACTATTTGTTATTCATACTCCGAAGTTCACAACCCTCCATGGAAACATTTCTGTAACTAATGCAGTTTAATTTGGACCATTAAAAACATTGTGCTTTCGTTTTGTCTGGCTAGTGGCACATTATACACCATAAAATCCTGTGGGAAGCAACAAAAGAGCTTCAAACAGCAGTTCAGGCTCACAGTAATGCAAAGTTTATGAGCTCACATTGCACCTTCCACAAACATATACAGTATGTACGATAACTCCACAGTTTTTGGACTTGGCTCTATTACCATGAGCTCTCCTTCACAGATTGAGAGAAATCAATTCTTCTCCCTGTTGTGGTGCCTCCCTGGAGGGGCTGCACAGATACAAGGTCACTGTAGTTCATCCCACTCACTGGCTTAACTTGGCCCTTTCTCACCATCTCTCTGTCTGGCTTGTTACAGGTACTCTATCGACCGTCGCACCGACATGGACCGCCTGTTCAACGTCCATCCAGGGAATGGATCTGTGTTCCTGCTCAAAGGCCTGGACAGAGAGGAGACTGCCTGGCATAATATTTCAATCATCGCCACTGAGTTCAGTAAGTCCAGCAGGGGCCGGGACTATTTGCAGAGATGATGTGATGTATTGATGTGGAGTTGCCAGACAGAATGTCTGCTCTGATCAGTCGCAGTCACCAGTACAGATATCTGCCTCTACGATTTCTGCTGGAATATAATTTGTGTTCCTCAGGGCATCTAAAAATGATGTTAATAAAACGTAACATCAACCATGTGTAATCCACAGACCTAAAGGTGAACAGTTAGGACTGTAATCACTTTCCACGGAAGAAATAGTTCTTACTATCCTGTTGTGTGCCAAAGGTGTGATAAAGGTTGTCTGAATAGCAGGACACTGTTTTGGGAAAGACACTTTCCTGTCGAGTTTTATAAATGTCACGTTTCAATGAACATCTCCACTGCACTGGGGAGGAGGCATATATATTTCAAAAGTGGATATCTCAAAACTTGGGCTGTCAATCGATTCAAATATTTAATCGTGATTAATCATATGATTGTCCGTATGCGGTCAGATCAGTCTCAATATTAATGAATGCACATAGAAGGATTCACAAATGTATTTTGTGATTTATATATAAATGACTCTCTCCACAAAAATAGCTATCATTGTATATAAATGTAAAAAGATAAGGTTCACAAATATGTTTCTGATGCACACACAAATATTTCTTGTTTTAAATAAATGTGATAGAAATCCACAAATATATGTATTTTAAAGTATTTGCTATTTTCATCAAAAGCATATTTAGATGTTGTTACATTTATATACAAACTGTTGAACCTGCATTTACAAACTGCCCGTCATGTGTGAACTTCACTGCATCTGTGTGTGAGCTTTTAGAGACTCCCCTGACGTGCACCGATTTTTTTCTGTAGCCAATCAGATTAGAGTACATATTTGTGTTGTTTTATTAAGATGAATAAATCCAAAATCTAAAAAAAATAATAAATCTTATTAACAGCTAAATATGCTTTAGATCCGGTAGCATAGTTAATTGCTAATAAGTGCTTAATAAAGCATTATTAATGCTTAATAAAGCAACAAAAAAAGCTTAGCAAAGGTATAACAATGACATAATAGGTATTATAAAAAATGATAATAAACTCATGAAGCTTTTATTAATGCTCTTAAAGCTGCAGTGGGTAGAAATGGAGCAAATATGATCAAAAAAAGTTATTTTTATAAATCGGTCGCTATATCCTGACAGTAGTACATGAGACAGGTAATCTGAAAAAAATCATGTTCCTCTGTGTCCTCCGGTGCTCCTAATGGCATCTGCAAGATTTCACAGACCGGAGGAAAACAACCAATCAGAGCTGATCTAGAGTCTGCCATCCAGCTTCCATCTATGAGAGCCGGCTATCAATCACTCGCGAACTCTGATCAAACAGTCAAACTAGGCAGCGCTGATCAAATATGAATCAATAATCTGTTACTGTAACGATTATTTCTCTTCTCAGATGTTCTCAGAAACATCTTGTAGTTACTGTTTAGCTGTAAAATTAGAAAGTTTGTGACCCGGCAGCCATGTTGAGATCTGCTGAGGAAATACCAAGCACCACCCACCAGGCGGAGCACAGCAAATAGGAACGCTCTCTCTCTCTCTGAAATGACCTGTGATTGGCAAAAGTCTCCCGTCACGGGCTAGATTTTATAAAGCCTGAAAACAGAGCGATGAGGAGGTGCAGAAGTCTAGTTTTCTCTCAGAACACTGAAATTACAATATGCTGAAAGGTTATTATGGAATTTTTGCCCAATGATGCCAAAAACTTTTGCCTACTGAAGCTTTAATCAGTATTTATACTGTTAACTGTTAACTGTTTGTTTCTTATAAGTGTTTACAAATGTCTTATGATATAACAATGGATATGTTTATAATGCTATTATTTGCACTTATATAGTCCTTTTAACACATAATAATGATAATAAGCATAATATATGGCTTTATTACCTATTAACCAACGCTTAAGGACTTTAATATAAAGCCTCAACAAACTGTCTATGGTGGAGAGAATCTAAGCTCAGAAGTCTACTTATGAATGACTCGTACACATTGAACCTGTCTTTTTAACCTTTTCTAACTGATGATCTGTCCACAGAAATACACTGCAATACTATACGTCTTCATCAAAAAGAGAAGAGCAAGAAATGAAACCATAGACACCTCTGACACACTTTCATTTGA
Source organism: Sebastolobus alascanus (assembly GCA_916701645.2). NCBI lineage: Eukaryota > Metazoa > Chordata > Actinopteri > Perciformes > Sebastidae > Sebastolobus > Sebastolobus alascanus. The sequence goes on from CAKAOJ020000019.1 coordinate 2,555,073, forward strand.
TATGGAGTAATTGTGCCCATTGTAAAGAAAAACAAATATTAAAATGTATCTATGAACATGAAGCAGTGAGCCATCAGTACCATTTTCATGGATCTGTTGAAACAAAAAGAAGCCGTGTGGTTTTTGGTCACACTGGGCTGCTAAGTGCTGAGACTCTGCTGGGCACTGATGATTTTCTGGTAATGAAAACAGAATCCCTCAAAATGTTTTTTGTTTAGCTTTTGTTGAATTAATAATTTATTTTCCTAGTTTCAGGTTTCATTATCATCATATAACCTCAGCTTCCACAAACAGTTGGACTCAGGCACAAGTGTGAAATGGAAGCCTGATTGGTTTCCTGGCTTGAACTGAGACATGCTGGGAAAATTACAGGACTTTATAAACCAACTACTTGGACACAGACTCCGAAACATCTGGCATTTTTTTTACATCTTGAAAACATATTTTTTCTTTCATGTTTTCATATTTTTCATCTTTTATGCTTTTGTGTGAGCTCAGAGGGTAAAAGACACAGCTTGTGAACAAGAGGGAAGAAGGGAAGATAATTAACGTTCTCCCTCGTCAGCTAATGACAACGTGCCCTTAAGCAAGGCAATGAGCTGCTCAGTGGTCGCTATGGTTGTACCAAATAGCTCACAGTGTGAATGTGTGGACGTAGGGTGTTCACTTTTTCCTGTGTTTGCCTTTCAGATAATCCCCGTCAGAACAGCCACGTTCGGGTCTACATCCGCCTGCTGGACATCAACGACAACGCTCCCACCTTCGCCACCGAGTACGAAACCTTTGTCTGTGAGAGGACTAAGGCTGGTCAGGTACTACAGCTTTATCACTCTATCACATACTGTACTGTGTAGCTCAGATAGCTAGAGATGAATTTATTTTTTAATCAAGGGGATGCAGTATACGTTGTCCTTTATACAGTTAAGCAACCAAACTTAATCAGGATTGGCTGTCCAAACAATCAGAGTTGAGGTTTGGGGTTCAGTACTATTTTATTAGGGCCCAAACGAGGGCTTGGGTGTGGCACGTCGACTCTATAGCGCCCTCTTTTAGCCTTTGAATGCATTTTTGACGCTCTTGGTATTCTCGAGCACTCAACAAACTTGGCGCATGCATCAACACCTGTGAACATTTTGAGAATATACAGCAATTGGGTTCATGCGTGTTTAGCGGGCTCTATAGCGCCCCTTAATGCATGGAAGGCCTTAGTTGGAACATAAATTGCTCCGATATTCACAAAATTTGGTACCCCCATTGCTCTCATCATTTCGGACATATTTCCTAAGGTTTTCATTAGCTCCGCCCAACCAGAGGTCGGACATTTTGAATTTTGTGCGTTTTTCATACATTTTATGCAAACTTTTTCCAACTCCTCCTAGAGGGTTTATAAGATTTGTTTCAAATTTGGTTGGTATAACCCTCCGGCTAATGTGACGCTAAATTGCCAAGGAATAGTCGATACTTCTAACGATGATGTCATAGATCATGTGACAATACGCCATTTTAGGCACTTTACAGATATGGAACTTTTTGAAAATCTTCCGAGAGGATTCAACAGATCGATCTCAAATTTTGTCAGCAGAATTGTAAGATCTTCATGATGGTAAATTGCAAAGCTTTTGGCTTTTCATGGAACGGCGTTATCTTGGCGAGGCGGGCAATTTGCATGTTTCGCCATGTCACAGGAAGCTGTTGTAACTGGACTTTACATCATCTAATATGCCCCAAATTCCACATGCTGGATAAGAGTCCAGGCTTGAAGACATCTACATGTTCCTATTGAGTTACAATCATAGCACCACCTACTGATAACAGGAAGTCAGCCATACAAAATGTGACAAAGATCATCCACTTTACATGAGATCTACATGGTGTGACGTACACATTATATACAATAACATAGTGTATAATTAGTTTTTGTATTCCCCAGTGCCACAAATGGTGGACACACAAAGTGGTACAAAATTTGCGATACGTCATTTCCAGCGCCACGCAAGAAATACCGTCTAACTCATGAGCGCAGTGTCAGATGGTCACGGAAATGCACAGCCGTGTCATCCAGCGAGGCGAGGGCCTGTTCATCGCTGCTCGCAGCTTTAATTATTAATCATTATTTTATATCCAGTATCAAATCCATACACATCTTATTTTTCAATGGGTACTTGCTCCAAACACCGGCGGTCCTGATTCAAAACTATGCAGTTGATAAGCTTAAATTAATGATATGATATTCACGAAGGTTTAACTGGAAGATTCTGACTCCTGAGAATGGTGTGAAGCAATCAGCACGGTCGTTTCACCAGAGAAGATTCACCATTTTGTTAGTTTTGCAGTACACTCATGGTCATATAATGATGTTAGGCTGCATTCACACCAAATCAGGCACTGCGGCAAAAACGTCAGTCCTACCATTCATTTGAATGCGGATAGAGTGTTAAGGCTGCTGCGGAGGGGACCTCAGGGGGTGCCGAAATAAAAAAAAAAGCAGTGGCCTGCAGCGAAAAGTTGAAACAGAATCAATTTTTGGAGAAACACAACACGACGTCACACTGAGGTGGCCAATCACATAACCAGCGATCAATAGACCATTCAAATCAAATGGGTAAATCAAATGAGTGACACTCAAATGGGCCATTTAAGAGACTCTCCTACACCGATTTTCATTCACTGATGTGTGAATGCAGCCTCAGAGAGTGGTGTTTCTTTCTCTAACAGACTATCTATGGCCTTGTGAAGACACTGGCTTGCAGAGAGCACATTAATCAAACAAGTTACTCATAGAATTAATATAAAATTACCGACAGCTGATTTAATCTGCCACCACAGTTGTCGTTTCAACCCGCAAAAGTAGCGGTCAGAGCTGTCTGACCGTTACTCAAGCTTTTCTATATTTCTCTTTGCAAATAAGACAGAGCAAGGACAAATAAATGATACTAATACAAATATGTTGCTGCCCTCATATCTTAGGGTCTCACTGCAGGCCTCTGTGCTTCTTGCTGCAAAAAAACAAAACAAAATAAAAACAGGAATGACAACAAAGCAGTCATTTCATCACATCCTCTTTTAAACCCAGGTTATTTCCTCAGCAGTCACCTGATTCATTTCACTGGAGCTGCCGTGGATGTGTGGAGAAGCTGCTAATTATTACTTCACCTCAGCCAGCAGGGGCTCTCTCCCACAGAGTGGAGCAGGGCAGGACTGCACTGTCAGGACAAAACTTATATTAGATTTTAAATGAACATAATAATCCCATACAAGAAACACTAAGAAGACACTAAATAGGCACTAGCTCTAAAAACACCTCCCTGCTGTAGCTCTGGATATTTGGCTGGTGTTGATTAGAAAAACAGATATTTATTTATTATTATTTCTCTTTAGAGCGTTCCTGCTACAAAAAAAATCAAATTCTTCAATCATAGCAAGCAGCATTATGTCATGTATCATTGCACATATTCTTATTGTGTCCACCTTCAGGTGGAACTGCATGTTTTGTCTCCTCTCAGTTTTCAGGCCTAAAGAGGGACAACATTAAAGGGTAATTCTGCTTAATTACAACTTGGTTCTTATTTTCATATAGTTGTGGCCATCATTTCTATCAGTTACATGTATAATAACTAGGGCTGTCAAAGTTAATGCACTAAGGCAAATTCGTTTGAACGCCACTAATTTCTTTAACGTAATAACGCGACTTATGATTTTTAGATTGTAGTGGGCTCAGCTGGTTTTAAAGCTAGAATGAAGATACTGGTATCATATGAAACTAAAAAAAACCTAATGAATCCATTGGTACCAACCATGTCATACTAGCTTGTCACAAAGGAGGCTAAATAATGCTCCAAACTTATACAAAACTTTGGCGAGGAAAAACTGTCATGGCCATTTTCAAAGGGGTCCCTTGACCTCTGACCTCAAGATATGTGAATGAAAATGGGTTCTATGGGTACCCACGAGTCTCCCCTTTACAGACATGCCCACTTTATGATAATCACATGCAATTTCGGGCAAGTCATAGTCAAGTCAGCACACTGACACACTGACAGCTGTTGTTGCCTGTTGGGCTGCAGTTTGCCATGTTATGATTTGAGCATATATTTTATGCTAAATGCAGTACATGTGAGGGTTTCTGTACAATATCTGTCATTGTTTTGTGTTGTTAATTGATTTACAATAATCAATATATACATACATTTGCATAGAGCAGCATTTTTACCCACTCCCATGTTGATAAGAGTATTTAAAACTTGACAAGTCTCCCTTTTAGGTACATTTTGAACAGAAAAAAAATGTGAGATTAATTTGCGATCAATCACATGGTGAGGTCTGAGAACACGACAACCACAGGAAAGAGAAGTCAAATCATGGAACACAAGCAACAGATAAGAGACAGGATGTAAACAAACCCCCAGGTCAAACTTATTTGGAAGAGAAAATGAAGGTGAACAGTGAAGTTATTACTGTCCCTTGTAAATATCCATCACAGTTAACAGACCCACTTCCTGCTTCCCCTTTGACCTGCTGTTATCACTGTCGTTGTGCCCACATACAGTTTTCCTGCGCAATGAGGGATTCTGAGCGACATTTCAAGTGTGCTCACTTCCAGTTTGACCTCTAAATGTCCAATTTACAAATACTGAGTCTAGAAATACTGGAATCAGCTTATAAAACACCCAATATCCTCAATCGTAGGTACGATCCTGCCAAGTTGTGATAAGACGGACAGTCCTCCAGAGAAACTCACACATAATTATACACAAATACAATACACACACAGACACACACATAGTGGTGAACTGCTGTTGACTAATGATTCATAAGGGGCGGCTCGGTGACATTATTTCCAACTCAGTCTCACAGCAGTTTGTGAAATAGTCACGAAATTTAACCTATTTGATTCGTGTACATAGACACGAATTTCCCTTTTTTTCGTGACGCTCAGCATGACTTCAACAGCGTGGCGCTTCTAAACCTGAGGGGACGTACTCTATTTTTTCCCTGATTAAGCGACACTGTGACCAACAAATTCTTGCTGAAATCAGCAGGAGGAGAGTTAGTAACGTTAGCTGCCGTTAGCAGCACAGTCCTGACTGGATAAATAACGGAGATACGAACGTTAACGGAGGTGCCATTGAGTTATTATTATGAGGCGTTTAAACTCTGCTCAGCAAAATGACAATTGGGTGAAGGTAAATTGCAACGTTATCATGATGTGTTCAAATGTAATCTCGTAAAATTAAGCTTTAAGCTTAAGCAACTTGAATAAATCCAGTTGTTTGTAGGAGATGTTTTCACATCAATATAAAATATATAATAGAGAGAGAATTATGACCTGTTTAACTTCATAACAACTTACCAAGATATTTTTTAATCAAAGGAAATATTTAAATAATCATAATCTTTTAAATTGTGTGTTTTTATGCAAACAACCATTATAGATGACAATAACAAAGTACAGTACAGTAATGTGTACAGTACCCTCCCTCCCCCCAAAAATAGGGCTCCCCCGGAAGCTACGGTGTAACTCGAACTCTGTAATTTACCTTGTATATAATGTTTTTTAAGTTAACTATATCGAACATTGAATGACTCTAAAATGTTATTCCTTCATTTAGCGCAGAGATTTCAAAAGTTGCAGATAAAAAAAAATTCTTGTCTGCCACAGTGGCAGGAAGGGATGAAAGTTAATTTCAGACCCTGCTTTCAACTACGTATTTTATGTGCTTTTTCCTACGAATGTCCAGCAACGCGTGTTGCTCCAGTCTTTTCAAAATAAAACTACTTAGTTAGGTTTTAGGAAAAGATCGGGATTTGGGTTTAAATAACACCGAAAATGGCATAACTTAAGTACAGAAGTTACGTGACAAATAAATCAACTTTGACTTCTGGTTTCACACAGGACACGAACGCCGGTCGTCTGGGGGAACGTCCTGTGTTTTTTGACCCATCCATCCACCCCGACCTCCTCTGTACGCGGTGTTTGCTGCTCTTTATACTTCCTGGTTCACAATTACGTGGTTTACATACGAATTGATTTCGTGCTGACCATCACAAAAAAAAAATGAAATTTGTGTTTATGTGCACGAATCAATACATTACATTTTGTGACTATTTGAAGAACTGCTGTGTGACTGAGCTGTTATTTCAGTGTGAAACACTGAACTTGAACGCCCTCCCATACAGAATGTGGAGCAGCTCTACAGGTGCTCCTGTAGTTATTGTGCAGTGATGTGCTTTTATGAGTCACTGATGGAACATGCCAAGTGCAAGATGCTAAAGTGAGCTGCTAATCCCCCTTTTATGAATAGAAAAACACAGCATTAGCATGGAATCAGCCATTATTACCACACTGACCCCCGTACTGGGGTTGATGAATGTAGGCCAACATGTCTTTATTTGTTTGTTTTTTTTACATCAAAAACATACAAGTGCAACACTACTGAAATCTGAAATTGTTTGCTTCTTTTACTTAAGTGAACTGCTATATGAATCAGGGATGCCTTGTTTTTCATGGTTTTTAGAGATGGCTTTTTTGAACGAATTTTTGAACGAGAGCTGATTTTTATTTCCTGTTTTTTTCTTTGTGTTGCTCAGCCAATGAACCAATGCAAGTGGTGAAATATTTAATTAGCTTCCTACTTGACTGACTTTACTGTCCCATTGGCAAAACGTTGACTTTGTTAGACCTCTGTAAAATTGAATATTTCATCAGTCAAAAATCTGAATTTGAATGCTTTAAACAGTACTTAGTGTAATTGTACTCTGCTGTAATACCACTTGATATGAGTCATCACATACTGGATGGTATCGGACGCAACTAATGTGATTAAAGCATGCAAGCTTTTGTGCACATAATGTATACACACACACAAACACACATGAGCTCGTGCAGCTGTGAAGCTGATTGGTTGTGCTCCTGGAGACCACTCAGTTTCTTCTTTTGTGGTGGCTGATGAGCTAATCTGTCATGGATGCTGACAGGAGCTTTAACACATCACGTATTACAAAATAGGGTTTTACACACACACACACAGATATATACTGCATCTACATCATGCAACAATTAATAGGATCAAAACACAAATCTGTAATCACACACACACATAGCAGGTTAAATATAACACAACTAGGTACGACTACACTATGCTGGTGTGCCACACGCGCTCACAGCCTCATCTTGGCATGCTTCAGTGTGGTGGTTCGCTGCCATTGGTCGTCTCAGGTCCCTGTCATCCTTTAATTCCTCTGCCCTTTCATCTGTCCATCAGTGTTAATCATCAGTATTTGTTCGTTGGATGGATATCCTCCTCTGCTTCCCTCAGGCTTTGGATTGTTTGGTGTGTGTGTGTGTGTGTGTGTGTGTGTGTGTGTGTGTGTGTGTGTGTGTGTGTGTGTGTGTGTGTGTGTGTGTGTGTCTGTGTGTCTGTGTGTGTGTGTGTGTGTCACAAATCTTTGTTAAAGCCTTTAATCTCTCAGCTGGTGCCTCCCATTCAATTAAATAAGACTGTAGTTATGAAGTACAACATATACATCTGGAGTCACCAGCTGAGGAATGACAGGAGTTGTGTTTGTGTCCACCTGATGAATGTAGGTCCAGTATTCTCTCTCTTGTAGCTCTGTTTTTGGCCTCTACCACCTCTCGAGGGAAACAAGTGTCTCTTTATAGTCTTTAACTGTGTCTGTCTATACAGTGGCTTTATCGGGGCCTGTTCACTGAAAACAGCTGCTGCTGGCTGCTGCTGCTGCTGCTGCTGCTGCTGCTGCTGCTGCTGCTGCTGCTGCTGCTGCTGCTGCTGCTGCTGCTGCTGCTGCTGCTGCTGCTGCTGCTGCTGCCGGAGACCAGTTTGAGACTGGAGTTTGTGGGACAGATAACCAAACCAGTGCTTTGCAGGAGGAGCAGCCTCTTTCACATTACACAGTCATTTTATCTGTCTCAAATATAAACAAATATTGATTAGTGGACTCTAAAGGGACTGTACGTAACTTTTTACACATATAAATATTTTTTTATTGCCAGTATGTGAACAGGTTATAACCTAACCTAAATAATTAGACCTTCCGCGACTTTCTGGGTTTCCTCTATCCGCCTGTAGACTGCCTTTAAAGTGATGAACCCGGGCCGTTTATACCGGGAAAATCCAACAGATGTGACGTCATGCACGCTCGCGAGTGCCTTTATTCTCAGCTCCGTTTACAGGGCTAACAGTGTGTAACCATAGCTAATGTTTGTTAGAAATGGAGTCCATGAACGGCAATAAACGACCAGCCCCTACTACAACTCAGACTCCCAACACAAACTCCACGGAAGCACAAAAAAACAAAATTATATCTGGTGAAGCCCGTCTGGCAAAACAGGAATGTGACCGATGTCGGGAGAAAACTAGGATCAACATCGGCGGGGCCTTCGGTCATGGAGGGACCTTCGTTTACGAGCATAAGCGCGAGCAACAGGACGCTGACTGTCGTTGACTTAACAGCCACAGGTGTCACTGTTAACAAGCAATTTCTGATTCTTGCATAGAGTCCATTTAAAGCTGACAGAGGTCGGTTGGAGCAAATATGTTTAAAAAAAGTTATTTTTATAAAACGGTCACCATATCCTGACAGTAGTGCATGAGACAGGTAATCTGAAAAAAAAATATTGTGCCTCTGTGTCCTCCGGTAACGGCCAACGGCATCTGCAAGATTTCACAGACTGGAGGAAAACAACCAATCAGAGCTGATCTGGAGTCTGCCGTCTCTGAGCAGTCTCGCAAGCTCCGATCAAACGGCCAAGTAGGCAGCGCTGATCAAATATTAATCAATATTTTAAATGGTAAATGGACTTGCATTTATATAGCGCTTCTCTAGTCTTCCGACCACTCAAAGCGCTTTACACTACATGTCAGCATTCACCCATTCACACGCACATTCACACACTGATGGCAGAGGCTGCTAAGGTGCCAACTTTGCCCATCAGGATGTAATCTAAATACTCACTCACACACCGATGGCTATGCCTTCGGGAGCAATTTGGGGTTAAGTGTCTTGCTCAAGGACACATCGACATGTGACCCGGAGCAGCCGGGGATCGAACCACCGACCTCCCGATTGGTGGACGACCTGCTCTACCCTCTGAGCCACAGCCGCCCCTGTTCTTGTACTGTAATGACTATTTCTCTCCTCAAATGTTCTCAGAATCATCTTGTAGTGTACTGTTTTGCTGTAAAATGAGAAAGTTTGTGACATGTTGCCAGGTTGAGATCAGTTGAGGAAATACCAAGCACCGCCCACCGGTCGGAGCATAGCCAATAGGAACGCTCTCTCTCTCTCTGAAATGACCTGAATGGTCAAAGTTTCCCGTCAGACTAGATGTTCTAAAGTCTGAAAACAGAGTCATGAGGAGGAGCAGAAGTCTAGTTTTTTCTCAGAACACTTGAATTACAATATGCTGAAAGGTTATTATGGAATTTTTGCCCAATGATGCCAAAAATATTCTGCCTACTGCAGGTTTAACAACCAATAGTCAAACTATTAGCTGGTCAATGAAACAGTATGGAGATAAAGAAAATTCCGAATGATGGTAATAATATAATATATTTTTTAAAGTGTCAAGTATCTAAAGTTTGCATCAAGTGTGAGGTCAGATTCTTAAACGTGTTCATTTATTCCTTCATCGGATATTTCCTGATCTAAAACAAAGAACATTTCTAACTTTAGACTATGTTTCATTTCGCTAACATCCCTGAAACCCATTGAGACACCATTGATATCTTTCTGTCAGTTTGTGTTGGCCTTTAAAGATTCCCCACCTGAAATCTATGTTTGGAGTATGAAGCGCCCACCGCCTGTAGACGTAAAGGCTAGCTGTAAAAAGTTTGTAGCGTGCGTATTCACAGAGAACAGCAGCTGTGCTCAGCGTGAATCCAGTCAATAATGTCAAGTTTACACTGTGGGAAGAAACTTCTCAAACCACTCCTGTAGCATAACCCCACTAACTCCACTCAATGCAAACACTCATTGTTTTGCTCAAATAAAGCTGCTTTCGTGTCCTGTTGTCTCACTCATCAGAGCAAGACTGGAAGCAGCTATTTAGTCGCACTTTAACAGAAATATGAGAAGCAAAGAAATTAGAATATCAAAAAGAAAATAGCTTTCACGTGGCAACATAATCACTCCAGTTGATAATTGTGTCAGTGACAAGTATAAAGACAGGAAAGATAAAAGTGTTGATTAACTGTGTAAAGCAGCAGCAGCACAAGAACTTGGATAAAGGAGGACAGTAAATGTGTATATCAGTAGCCTGACATATAGAGTATATTGTATGCAAAGTATCAGATATTTAGTTTCACTGAATTGGTTGTTGCATGATTCAGTAAACCTAGCTACAATGTTTCCTGTCCTACGTCAGTGTAATATATTATTTCATGAGTTTAGTTGTTGACGGAGATATTAATGGCTTATTTAGCACCGACACACACCAGTGATCCTGATGATGTCCAAGCTGTTCTGTTGGCACCCTTACAGAACACAGCGAGGACAGCAGTGTGTACTGTCCCTGTGAACGGAAGCAGTGTTTTTTTCCGCTCATTGACTGCTCTTAATTCACTTAACTCCAATGGGATGTTAATGTTAATGGTGTTTGTGTCTCTGACAGCGGATCCAGACAGTGAGTGCCGTCGATGCCGACGAGCCGTCAACGGGACACAAGTTCTTCTTCAGCCTGGCTCCTGAGGGGACCCACAAAAGCAACTTCACTGTCCGAGATAACGGAGGTAGGCAACACCTGACCACATACAGGCTCACTGATTGCTGACATGTGATACAAGGGCCTCAAATTAAGGATTCACTCCCTCAACCAACCAAAATTTTAGCTGCAGCATTGTTTATCAGCATCATCATACATACAACTACAGCCACTCTGTTTACACAAAATATTATAGTCATTGTGATATTACAAATTTAGTGATTAGGGCTTTGATATACATCAGACCAGCACATACGGGTACTTCGCAAAAAGTCAAGGCCGCGCCCCCGAAGATCCCATCAACTGCAATGCAATCTGACGTATGTTTGGATCGTAATTTGTAGTTCCTATGCATTCATCTCTTGTTAAAAAAAAACGTTTCTTTTATACACGTCTAATAATTATTTTGCGATCTTGCCTGATACCTTAATAAATGAAGGTTGATCGCCGCCATGTCCCTTCACTCTTCCCCCGTCAAACACAGTGGCCGGATATTGCTGATCCAGAAATCTATACATATCTGACTGAATCCCATTAGACTAAGTGTTGTCTGTAAATAACCAACCTGTTAATAGCCAACTGTTTGATCTATAGGCTGAGATTTAGTTGGAGACGACAGTCTGATGCTGCTATAATGTTAATGTGTGACTGTATTACTCAAGCTAACGTTAGCTAGCCATGCTGGTCTGGTCTATAGCTTGGAGCCATAAAGCCCCTCTTATTAGATCTTTTTTAGGACACGGCAGGGGAACAAATCGGAGATCAGCGTTTGTGGATTTATTGTTGGTGCAACCAGCTACACAGCAACTCTTCAGCATATCGTTATTACCACAGGCACGGTTTGCGTTGGTACAGGCTCACTGAACCCCCTAGAAATGTATCTATATTTTTTATAATAACGTAGAACTAATAGTTTACTGGGAGGTGCACGGTGGTGCAGTGGTTAGCACTGTCACCTTACAGCAAGAGGGTCGCAGGTTCAAACCCGGCTTGGAGTCCTTCTGTGTGGTTCTCCGGCTCTCTCCCACAGTCCAAAGACATGCAGGTTAGGTTCATTAGGTTCTGTCTCTAGGTGTCTAGGTGTGATAGTCTCTGGCGACCTGTTTTCGCCCAGCTGGGATCAGCTCCGGCCCCCCCCCCGTGCGACCCTGAATAGGATAAGCGGTTACAAATAATGGATGGATGGATAATAATGTAACGATGAATAATATCGACCTTGTTGTGTCAGGTTTTATACTGAGACATTTACTGAAAACTACATACAATACAGCCAACAGTAGCCTGAGTAAACTATGGAGTGATCTCCTGGTGATCTCCCTCCAGCCTGCTGTCATCTTATTTAGGTGTTTGTAGTGAAATGAGGAGTTATCGTATCAGATAACTCCTCATTTCAACTTCACCAATCAGCCATTCCTCGTCCGTTAGAATAAGGAATAAATAGAAACAGCGCTCTGTGCAGCGCTTCGTCGCTCGTTGCCAGTTAGTTGATTCCAATAGAAAACAATGCAATCAACTGATTTTGTCACTGACGCTCGCTGGCATCACATTCTGTTTGGAGGGTGTAATATGAAGGCTACACACATCCCAATACATTAGACCTCTCTGCGTTTTACACATTACATTATCTCCAAAAAGTTTTTGTGAGCCCCCAACCTTAAAGTTCAAACTGCGCCTATGGTAACTACTGTTACCGGTTTGGTTATAGAAGAAGTTTGGAGACATGTTTCAACTTCTTCTGTCTACTCTGTTACCATCGATGAGGGACACAGAATGGTTTCCCCCAAAAGGGGGCGTGGTCATGCGAGCCTACTCTGGGTGACGTATTGCCAGTCTGATGTATACAGTAGGGTGGCCTTAAAGGTACAGTTTGACATTTTTGGAAATAGCTTATTTGCTTTCTAGTCAAGAGTTAGATGACAAGATGGATACCACTCTCATGTCAATTAAATATGAAGCTGTAACCAGCAGCTGGTTAGCTTAGCTTAGCATAAAGACAGGAAACAGGGGAATCAGCTAGATTGGCTCTGTCCAAAGGTCACAGAATCCATCTACCAGCACAACACGTTCTCACTCCCAACTCGTCAAATACCGCCACCTGAAACTAACACACAGATGCACCCTTTAACATCTGTATGAGATGCACCGAGCTTTCAACTAACTCCAATGTAAACCCATCCGTGACAGTATTTGACACTCAGAGCAACTGATGTATTTTACATAGCGAGAAAGTCTTCATAGGGGCGGGTGGGAGATGAGGTTGGACGAGTCAAACAAACACAACCGCTGTTTGTGTCCCGTGTGAAACGTTGAGTTATTTTACCTTAGTTTTGTTACATAACTTCCGTCCTAACGCCAGTTACGTAAAAATCGTACTTATTTTAAACCAAACCACAATGTTTTCCTAACCCAGTACGTCTGTTGTGTAAGTAAACCTAAAAACTAAGTAAGCCTACGTTGGAGGTTTATTTTGAAAAGAGACTGTGTGCATGTAACGAGCGGAAACTGACACGCCGTCCCTGACACGTCCAAAACAAACACTAGAGGGGTACCTGGAGCGTCACAGTTTGACGAGTTGGGATCGACAACGTGTTGACCAGCACCTCTAAGGCCCAATGATTAGCATGTTAGTATATCTCCTTAGTTTGAGTGTAAAATGGACAAGTTGAGATTTTATGGCAAGTTTACTGGAGTCTTTTCACCGTGAAGTCCCATCACTTGACCAAGAAACAGTCTGTTACCTTTTGCACAGCCAGGCGAGCTGTTTCCAGTCTTTATTCTAAGATAAGCTAACGGGCTGTAGTCTCATATTCAAGAGTGCAATCAATATTCTCACCGACAGTATGTCTGCAAGAAAGTTAACAAATATATCTCCCAAAATTTTGACTTATCCCTTTAAGCTTCTAATTATCTCGTAGAAGATTTAGGGTGAATAAATGACTAAGAGCTACAAAACAAACTGAAATCTTGTTAGTATAAATCTCATAATTTATTATGTTTGTAGCCATGAAGCTCATAATTTGGGTCAATTGCGTTGATCAGCTTAAATCCTGATGTTGCTCATCTTCGTCTTTCTCTCTGGCAAACACTCCACTGCATGTGAGCTGTTTTGTTCCTAAAGAGTAACTTGACACTAAATCGACCTTTTCAGAATCAGTAACTTATATGTACAGTCACTTTTGTTATACTGTCAACTGATTCTGGTCCCAGTCTGTCGTGGCCGTAGTGGCAGTTCATTGCCTTATTAGAAAAATCCTGTTCAGTCCAATGTGGGCCACATCCCTCTATCATCCACGTATTATATATCACAGTCATCCATAATTACACACATAACTCCTGATTGGGTTGTAATTTGAAAAGGTTTTAAATTAAAGAGATTTGAAATTATTTGATCTGAGATTTGAAAATTGGAAAGTTCCCCTTTTACTCGTTATTGGTAAGAAATACCTTTTTTTTTCTGCGATGTGATTGGTAGTTCATCATAATTTCATGTTTTGCTATTGTAAAACTTTTTTTGTACTCAGATAAGTCTTGATATTTTTTCTTGATAGTTTCTTTCCCTGAAGTTGTAAAACAGATTCATCCGCATGCTTCGTCTCGTCAGTGAGATAGAATGAGTAACTTCTGCTTTGTTGGATCCATATTTTTTTCCCCAACCTGGTAATAAAGTGATTTTTATTCACACGCTGCTGTGTGACAAAGTGTCAGACACACTGTGCACTGCGTGTGTGTGCTTCAATGATACGTTCTCCTACTCAGATAACACTGCTGGCATCCTGACACGTCGCGCCAGCTACAGCCGCCTTCACCAGAGCATCTACCTGGTTCCCGTGGTGATCACCGACGGCGACTACCCCATGCAGAGCAGCACCGGCACTCTCTCTGTGAGGGTGTGCACCTGTGACCGTGAAGGCAACATGGAGCTGTGTAATGCAGAGGCTCTGAGCAGCTCCCCTGGTCTCAGCACCGGAGCTCTCATCGCCATCCTCCTGTGTGCCATCATACTGCTCAGTGAGTATGGGAAAACACACTATGTAATAAGACATAACGGGACAGTGCAAGTAGTAGATGTTAGTAGATGGGCTGTATGACACATTGGAATAACATAGATTTATGTGAAAAAGTGTAGAAAGGTCCACTTAGTAGATCCTCTGGAGCCGTCAGGGTCATGTTGCGGTTATCCTCTTGGGATGCACCAATCCAACTCCTGGTATCTGTCTACACCACGCACCAATCCCATACCACTGCTCTATATTTACAACATTAAAATGTTTATGCATGGATCTCATTGGAATCATTTTCATGTAACATGAGGCCAGAAATTGCTATGGCAGTAAAAACTGAGTAGGCAGCCTGCCGTGACTGAATGAATGGAAGTGATACATTAGCAGAAACACTACGTTTTATAATGACATTCACATCTGACACTTTGGATCGGTTATGTCATCACTGATTTGCTTAACAAGGACAACATCAGCGCAGATACTGATGCGGCGTATCGGATTGGTGCAACCTTTTCTTCTCCAGTGAATGGAGTTGACACAGCTGTCTCAGGAAAAAAAATGATTTTATGATTCTATTATGTCATTTAAAAAATAAATAAATAAATCCACTTCCATGAGCCACAGGTCAAAATAAAACCAAAGATTGTATGTATACCCACAGGGACTGCCTTTATTTTTTTAGAACATGACAGTAACATATAGCAATGTAATATACTAACACTTCTTTTTAAAATAACTGCATATTCAAAATACATGACAAGACATTGCAAAATACAAATTAAATACAAATAGAACTTAACCTTAACCTCCTCCTCCCGAGCCCTATTCCTCGGAAAAAAAACAGCTAAAATAACCCAAAATGAATCAGGACCAGCTCCTCAACCATAAGACCTATATCCGTACACCTGGTGTCTTTTAATGGTACGAAGCTAAGGAATATGAATAAATTAAAGGAGATTACAATGGAGATGCAATAAAGGAAAAAATAAGATTTTCATTCTCGCCGAGTATAAAATCTTAATTTCAAAGGCAATATTTCCATTAAAACCAAGATCCCATAGACAATGATGAATCTGAATGTATTCTACTACTCTTTACCACAACTGTAACTATAAATATGATGAAAATACACTAAAATACAAAATTTATGATACAATTTGTAAAGATATACAGTTGTTACTGTTGTTTTGGTCATGTATACTGTATAAATATTGACTGTTTACTAAGAGTTTTACTTCAAAAGACATTTATTTCCATATAGCCATGTTACAAATAACCCTCACAGGTACTGCATTTAGCATAAAAAATATGCTCAAATCATAACATGACAAACTTCAGCCCAACAGGCAACAACAGCTGTCAGTGTGTCACTGTGCTGACTTGACTATGACTTGCCCCAAACTGCATGTGATTATCATAAAGTGGGCCTGTCTGTAAAGGGGAGACTCGTGGGTACCCATAGAACACATTTACATTCACATATCTGGAGGTCAGAGGTCAAGGGTCCCCTTTGAAAATGGTCATCCCAGTTTTTCCTCACCAAAATGTAGCGTAAGTTTGGAGCCTTATTTAACCTCCTTCACCACAAACTAGTTTGGTTTTCCAGTTTCATATGATACCAGTATCTTCACTCTAGCTTTTAAACGGAGTCTGTGAGTTGTGTTAATGCGTTAAAGAAATTAGTGGCGTTAAAACAAATTTGCGTTAACAGCCCTAGTAAAAATATATAAAGATAATATGTAGAAAACATAGCTAAAAAAACTATAATGCAATAGCAGGAAACCTATTGTGACAGAAATGAACTGACATGTAGGTGCACACAACATATAGCATGTATGATCCCACTTCTGTCGGCCCAGCGGTTCCATTTGTACCGCGTTGAAAACATAAGCAGCCGTTGTGCTTTCTCATTTGCTGTAATGGAAAACGATGTCGGCTCAGAGCTCCAGTCTGCTGCTGCTCATCGCAATCAAACTTCACATGGAAATGAATGCATCTCATCTGCCACCACATCCCCACTTATCCTCTTATTCATGCAGTGGTCACAGTCCAGCGGGCTGCTGGGAGAATGAATACATATTTATGCTTCTGAAAGTGCAGTCATTGCAGACTTAGTGGACACACACCGGGGACGCTAGAAGTCAATCAGAACTGGGGGGGGTGCTGAGAGAAGTCTGTGTAATGATGTCACACTAAATATTGCGCCACATTCATGTTTTTGCATTCATTTGAATGGCCAGAGTGATTTATATCAAATAGTAACACACATTTTACAATGTTGTACAGACAGAAAACTTGAACACCAACATACTGTATGTTAAAGCAGCCACAGCAGATAAGAACACTGAAGTCAACCATAAAAACTGCAAAGAGAGGATGAAGGAGAGAGGCAGCGTGTGCACATGTGTGAGACATGTGGCCAGTTCATCAGTAGGTCATAATGATGCAGGTACAACTACTTCATACAAGAGACAAGCCAATATTCAGATGCTCATTTAAAGGGACTGTTTGTAACTTCTTACACGTATAAATCATTGCGGGTCGGTGTCCCGTGCGCACTCGCGTGTGGCTACGCTGTTCAGACTCAGACTCCAACACAAACTACACGGAAGCACCAAAACCATAAAGTTATATCTAGTGAAGCCCGTCTTGTAAATCAGTGTTAACTTTTCCTGCTTCAGCCTCCCGACCGTGGCCAGAAGACACAGGGGAGACCGTAGCTTTGGTCTCCAGGGACGGAGTCTCTGCTGTACTCTGCTCTTCTGCCTGCTTGCCTTCACTCACACACCGCACTCGTTCTCACTCGCTCAGCTCGCTCCACCTCTCACGTGCATGCGCGCACACTACACACTGCAGAAGAGTTAGTTTAGCTCTGAGAATATCTAGTGAATGTACAGTGGAAGTTTGTGCAGAAATAAATGCTGCAGCTCCTCCAGACCAACAGAGGTTTCCCGTGTCTTGTGAAGTGATGGAGCTCCGCAGCGAGTTACGTTATCGTCTCCGACCAAAACTCCGGTGTTTCCCCTGTTCCTTCTGACCGCGGTCGGGGAGCTGAGGCGGTAAGCCAACACTAGGATCAGCATTGATTCATGGAGAGACCTTCGTCTGGTCAGCTAACATTACTGCCAAGCAGGTGAAATATAGAGAGATGTTGTGGTTTTAGCTGACTGGGTGTCGCCTCACTGTTTTGACCGATGCCCGTTCATGTCTATGTAGAGCGAGTGCAAGTACATGCAACAGGACGCTGACTTTCGTTGACTTAACAGCCACAGGTGTCGCTGTTAACAAGCAATTTCTGATTCTTATATAGAGTCCCTTTAACCAGTGTTCATATGAGACAGCCGTCACCCTGTTACAGTCTCTCAGGGGAGTCAGTTAGATCATTTAAAAATGATTAAATTAATAAGCTGCCAGACCTCCAGATTTTAGAGCAACCTCTAGTTACCAGATCTATTTTACTGTCTAATAAAGAGTGATAACCAAATATCACATATCCTGTTGTCACTGTACAGCAGCAGTGGTTACAGTAAACTCACATACTCCAGCTGCATGCGAGTTCAGTGCTATAATGCAGTGTCCACGCTCACATGAGTGCAGAGAGATGAGAGCAGCCAGCCATCAACAGCCTTCACTCTTACACACACACACACACACACACACACACACACACACACACCCTGAGACAAAATTTACATACAAAGTAATAACTCTGTCTTAACTCGGTTAGGAAAAATGTTATAATCAGAAGGACCACACTCCAGTTCAACACAGACCTCTGCTCCGTATTGTTATTTATGAGGGAACCTAAGTGTAGATTTAAAACATGCATGATTCAGTTTAATACGTGGAGCTGATGTCACAACTCAATACATTATTGATGCAACAAAAGTTATTATTACATGACACGATTCAACATGATGCGATACAGTAAAACACCACGGGATAAAATAAATATAAATTATGCAATACAACATAATATGATACAATACGACACTGTAGGATACAATCAGAGCCGCTGCTGGCTGTTTGGGTGCCATAAGTGTAACTGCTTTGTTAAACTGAAGAAATATATTGTAACAGGGCTGTCAAAGTTAACGCGATAATAACACGTTAAGGCAAATTTGTTTTAACGCCATTCATTTCTTTAACACGTTAATGCAGTTGATATTTAGGATATTGTATCATAGATATCATATGAAACTAGAAAACCTAATGAATCCATCGGTACTAACCATGTCATACTAGCTTGTCGTGAAGGAGGTTAAATGACGCTCCAAACTTATGCTAAATTTTGTCGAGGAAAAACTGTCATGGCCATTTTCAAAGGGGTCCCTTTACCTCTGACCTCCAGATATGTGAATGAAAATGGGTTCTATGGGTACCCACGACTCTCCCCTTTACAGACATGCCCAATTTATGATAATCACATGCAGTTTGAGGCAAGTCAGAGTCAAGTCAGCACACTGACACACTGACAGCTGTTGTTGCCTGTTGGGCTGCAGTTTGCCATGTTATGATTTGAGCATATTATTTAAGCTAAATGCAGTACCTGTGAGGGTTTCTGGACAATATCTGTCATTGTTTGCATAAAGCAGCATATTTGTCCACTCCCATGTTGATAAAAGTATTAAATACTTGACAAATCTCCCTTTAAGGTACATCTTGAACAGATAAAAAATGTGTGATTAATCACGATTAACTATGGAGACTCATGCGATTAATCGCGATTAAATATTATAATCGATTGACAGCCCTAATTTCACATTTACATTCATACAGGAAATGAAAACATGATTAAGTGCTACAACTTAACCAAGACCTTAAATGCCTTGATCTAAATAAAACATAATCCATGATAGACCAATTAAAAATGCAACGAAACCTATATTAAAATGTAATATGAAAAGGCTTTCAATTGTCCTCTACATACTACTATTAAAAGAAATCAGAGAAACAGAGACCAAATGTGCAGCTATAATCACCACACAGACATGTGAGTGAACTGGGCTTTATTAGTACCAACAGAACTCCCATCGACGGACCCTAAATGGAAGTTTTGATTGAAATAGGCAGCAGTTCGGGGGGATCTACATCGTGGACCGCTGCTCGTATTCAGCTACAATAGTTCTTCAAGTGCTCTCAACTGGAATGAACAGCAGAGAGGAGAAATTACAGCAGACAGGTCCATCATACTCATATTATTAAGTCCTGGTGTGCTCCTAACTGTGCACAAAAATACATCAACTCTTCAACTGATGTTCTCACCAAAGAAAAGATACATTCTAGGTGTGATCACGCTCAACGAACACTGACGTTAAAGGAAACATGTGATCAGAGATGTAAATGTTATTCACACAAAGAAGGAGATATATGTGGACACACAGAAAGGAGAGCAAATGGTTCTCAGTCTGGTTCCTTAGAGAAATCACAGTGTTGAATTATATTTAACATGGTAATCACAAGACAGCCTTAAGCTGTAGTATTTTAGTAGTACTGATATGCATATGAATGCGTTCCTCATCACCTCAACCCTCACATCATTCCCATGTTGTTCTTCTCTCTCTTCTGCCTCTGTTCATCTATCTTTGGCTCTCTCTCCCCTGCACACACGGTGCAGTAACTGCCTACTTTATCTATACACATCTTTGCTCTGTTTCTATATCTACTTTAACTCTTTCTCTCTGTATCAGATTTTCTCTCATTCACATCACAGCTCACGCTCTCCTGCTCCTTTGCAGACATTTCATGCTGTGATTTGAAGTGCTACTGTGTATGCATTATCGGTTATTTCAGTTCCCTGACCTCAACTCCGCCTCTGCTCTTTCTTGTTGCCACTGTGCTCTGACTTGATTTAAATTCAAACTGGCCTGCATGAGCTTAGCCAATCAAATGTTCTGCATGATTATTTATGGCTGAGCCCTCTCTGAAAATCAAAGGCTGCTGTCATTTCTGTCCGCCTGTAACCGGCCTGTGCAGCCCTATCTGTACTCATAAGATAGTACTCGCCAAGTGAATATTGCTTAGATTTGGGAATCGGGCAACATCTCTTAAAGGAAATCAGATGATTCAAGAAACACGAGCAGTCACACAATCAGACCGGTTATAAACAAATCCCCAGGTTCATTATTAGGAAGGAAAACGAATGCTAACAGTAGCATTATTACCTGTTTCTGTTTGTTACGTCCATCACAGTTCACAGATCAACTTGATTCAGCGTTGACTCATCGTGCTACATATCTCTGTCTTCCTGAGTCAGCCACATTCACACATACACACAGGAAATGTGACTGGATTACATTAATTATCAATAGAACATATACAAAAAAAACCTCCAAACACTCCAAAGTTTAGATAAATTGTATGATTCTTTTCCACAGTAGGTGCATACATAACACAAACAAGTAAGACAGACAGAATTATACAAAATTATTAGGGCTGTCAATCGATTCAAATATTTAATCGTGATTAAGTACATGATTGTCCATAGTTTATCGCGATAAATCGCAAATTAATCGCACATTAAAAATGTGCCTTAAAGGGAGATTGTCAAGTATTTAATGCTCTTATCAACATGGGAGTAGGCAAATATGCTGCTTTATGCAAATCTATGTATATATTTATTATTGGAAATCAATTATCAAGACAAAACAATGACAGATATTGTCCAGAAACCCTCACAGGTACTGCATTTAGCATAAAACAATATGATCAAATCATAACACGCCAAACTGCAGCCCAACAGGCAACAACAGCTGTCAGTGTGTCAGTGTGCTGACTTGACTATGACTTGCCCCAAACTGCATGTGATTATCATAAGGTGGGCATGTGTGTAAAGGGAAGACTCGTGGGTACCCATAGCACCCATATTCATTCACATATCTTGAGGTCAGAGGTCAAGGGAATCCTTCGAAAATGGCCATGACAGTTTTTCCTCGCTCCTAGCTTTAAAATTTGCGTTATTATAGCATTAAATTATACAAAGAGACAAAGACATGAATTAACACTCTACACACCACAGAAACCACAGGATTCCTTGTAATTTAAGAGGAGGTTACTTATTTAAAGCTTATATGGCTGTAGGAACAAAGCTCTTGCTAAAACGGGCCTTTCTGCACATGATGTAGTCTCTACCTGCATCCAGAAGGAAGGAGGTGAAGTGAAGTGCTGGTAGAGTGGATGATCTGGGTCATGTGTGATTGTGAGGGTTTTACGGATCAGGGATGAGTAGACACGATCAAATAAGTTGGGGGTAGGAATACCAATGAGTTTGCTGGCTAAATGAGTTATCTGTAAGAGTGTGTTCTTATTGGTGACTGTAAGCATATGGAAAAACAGATGGCACCGTACAGAAGAAGTGGCTCAGTAATGATAATAACAAGAAGGCCTTCTGTGGCACAACATAGGAAAGATGAAGAAGGTGCATGTAAATATTCCCTGGTGCACGGGAAGGCCAACCAGATGACCCCCCCAGTCACGCTCCTTTGAAAATGGAAGAACATAGTTTTTTTTTTATTCCTTCGTGCCGGCGACAGCTGTGGCCGGAGGCAATATGGGTTGTCCGTCCGTCCATACCATTCTTGTGAACGTGATATCTCAGGAACGCCTCGAGGGTATTTCTTCAAATTTGGCAGGAATGTCTACTTGGACTCCAGGATGAACTGATTAGAGTTTGGTGGTCAAAGGTCAAGGTTACTGTGACCCATTGGTGCCCTAGGCAAAATTTTAGCTGGTGTCCCCTACCCCCTACTGGTGTTATTTTTGTGCATACAGGATTCACATAGCCTCTTGAGCTGGTTATAATATAGCTTCCATGTTGACCTTGATGTGAAACACACCCTTTTTTTTCAAGACTCCTTTTTTGTAGATTGCACCAGTAACAGTAACACATTTATACACGATGTATATCTATTAAATGAAATTGTCTTGTTGAATAGGCCAAAAACCAAACTGCAGCCTACTGGTAGGTCCTATTTCTAACATAATTTAATTAATTTAAATAATTAATTTAACCATGTAAAAGTGAAAAATAGAACCATAGGTTATATTTTAATTAGACTCTTCCTGTCTCATTGATCACCATGATCTTAAACTTGGGATTATTCTCCTCGATCAGTTCTTGGACTACTTTTAACCCTCTGAAAATGATTTTTGACTGGCATTAACTTTACTGTCTTTTGAAGACCGTTGTGGGTTTCAGTTTTTAAGATAGCGGAAATACGGTGGTATTATATGAATCTTGAGATTGCGATGAACCTGTTGATACCAAACATGTCATGGTAGCTTACTGGGAAAGGGGCTAAATATCGCTGCAAATTTGAGTCTTTACCGCGAGGTCAGCGACACCTCAGTGGCAAACAGCAGTGTTATGGCCGGGCTGTCTGTGCCCCCCTCCGGCACTTGGTGCCCTACGCACAGCGCGATATCTCAGGAACGCCTGGAGGGAATTTCTTCAGATTTGGCACAAACGTCCACTTGGACTGAAGGATAAACTGATTAGATTTGGGTGGTCAAAAAGGCAAGGGTAATTCCATTTTTTATAGCGCTCACTTTCTTAAAGTTACTCCAAACAACATGACGAAAAAGCTGATTGTTGTTCCGATTCATCACAATGTAACTTTAACACGCTGCGTATGAAAGATATGTGCTCTATGGAAACACACCCGCAAGCTTCAGGTTTGTGAGAGGCAAGAGGGAGCTTGCAACACAGTCCCTATGAGTAAATGAAGTGTTACCACAGTCATATTTTGGAGTGTTGGCTTATTGCCTTCACTTCTTTGCAGCTATGATCTTGATCCCAGACCTGAGCAATTAACTTGAGTACCATGTTGTCATAAAAACAATCAAAAACAAAGCAACCAAAATGAGACCATTGACGTGAAGTGAAATGTTCTTTCTGTCCTCATTGGCTGTATGTCCCCATCAGTGCTGTTGATGACTGTAAAATTGTCTAATCCCAAATCTTTCTGTTGTGTCCTGCAGTGATCGTGGTTCTGTTCACAGCGTTGAAACGCCAAAGAAAGCAGGAGCCTCTCATCATCTCCAAGGAGGATGTCCGGGACAACGTGGTGAGCTACAACGACGAGGGCGGAGGAGAGGAGGACACCCAGGCTTTTGACATCGGAGCACTGCGACACCCGGACGCTGCCGCCACCTTAGAGGAGTCCGCCAAACAGAGACGTGACATCATCCCCACCGACACCCTGCTGTACCCGCCACACCGCCGACCTGCCCCCGTCCCCTCTGGCCTCATCATGCCGCAAGTCAACACGGCGTCACGGGATAACGGGGACGTACGCGAGTTCATCAACCAGAGGGTGCTGGAGAACGACTGTAACCCGACAGCACCGCCGTACGACTCACTGGCCACCTACGCCTACGAGGGCACAGGCTCAGTGGCCGAGTCGCTGAGCTCACTGGGCTCGGCGTCGTCCGAGGCTGAGCAGGACTACCACTACCTGAGTGACTGGGGGCCCAGGTTCAGGAAACTAGCTGACCTGTACGGGGCTGAGGACAGTGACTTCTCTTAACGAAGACACCACAAACACACACTCACTTCCATGACAAAGACAGGTTTAGGAACGATTTTGACTAATGCAGGGCCGAGGACAACGACGTCGTAACTACCACAAACTCAATATTAGAGATTGTGAACATTACTGATGAGCTTTAAGAAAATCTGTTTAGAAACACAGACAATCCACACGATTAAGCCACCTGATCTACTGCTAAATGGAGCTTACCACGTTATTTTCAAAAGGGGACAAAAGTCCTAAAGATGTGATTTAGGGAATGGGAATTAATGGATGTAGAAATGTAAATTAACCAGCACAACAGTGAAGCCCAAAATTCTTCAGTTAAACGCGTGTGAACCCCTTCAAAGACTCATTTCTGGCCTGAATAGAGTTTTGAGTATCTTTTTTAGTACTGAGAATTGGACTTAAAATACGTTCAGGCTTTGCTTTAATCTCTCCTGGGTTACCAAATAACCTTTTTGCAGAGAGTTTCTTGTGGCTTTACATGTGCCATTCAAGGCAAACTCAATGGAGGAAAGTGTTGGTAGCCAGGTCAGTCAACAAAACCCCAGAGGAGTTTTTCAGGACCGGACCACGCACACTTACCTCTGCAGATAGGAAGTGAAGTGTGTGTGGGTAAGACAAGTTTTTTTCTTTTTCTTTTTGACTAAGTGCCCTTCTGCTGCCCTTCGAGCTGAACTGTGGATGCCTGTAGGTTGGCTGAGAATGGAGGGGGCTAATGACTCTTACATGATTGCATTTTGTCTTTTTTGCTGTCTTGTACAAAAGGACCATTCCAGAGGAGCTGCTCTGAAGGATCCTCGCTTGGAAATCACCTTCTTCGGGACACAGAGTAAAAAGAGGACAACTCATATGATTATTAAATGCACTGATTTCTTTAAGTTTACGCAGGTTTTTAGATTTTGATTTTGATTTTTTTTGTGCTGCACACAAAAAGAGGATACATGTTCATGGCATAGATTTTTAGCTTCTTGATTAAGTGTATATTGTGTCGGAAATGTGGTTGAACTGAGTTATATTGGAAGTATACTAAGTTCTATAAATCTTTAATTTCACTGCAGTCTTTTTTTCTACAACAAAATACAACTCCAGATATCATATATGTTGAACAATGTTAAATAATGTCTTTTCATTAGAGAATATGCTTTATATTTACACGAAGGACACGGAGAAGCCCTGCCTTCACAGTAGAGCTGTCACTTTTTATTCAGAATTCAGACTACTGAGTGTGAATGAACTAACCAAACTCAAAAATACCAATGTTTAAGCACAATAAGCGATTTGTCAGGCAAAGATTGTGGTTTTGGTTACATATTAAAGCAGCACTAATCAATATTTTTATAATAACAATGGATCAAATGATTACATGTAATGTGAAAGGGGTGGATTGTAGTGACGAGCCTCCAGAGAACTACTCCAGAGTAGTAGTGTTGTAGCGCCTTTCAGCTCCTTTGTTTTGGTTTTCCGGCCACAAATATCACTGTTTTGATTGAGTTCCACCGTTCTCATTAACCTCATCTCCAGCAGCAGGGAACCGGTGAACACGAATTTAGCAGTTAAAGAGATGGATATTTTTCCTCAGGAGTTGGTGGAGACCAAACCAGAGCTAAAAGGAGAGAGAATATATGTTGTTGCTAACCCTATCTGCTGGATGTCAACAGCTGTTTGTTAAAGCGTTAGCCATAACAAGAATAATGTGATAATATGTCAGTGTTTTGTTAAATCAGTGGTTCAACATTTTGGGAATCAGGCTTACTTGATTTCTTGCAGAGAGTTAGATGAGAAGATTGATATCACTCTTATGTCTGTATGGTAAATAAGCTCCCGCAAGCAGCTGCTTAGCTTAGCTTAGCTTAGCTTAGCGTAGCTTAGCTTAGCTTAGCTTAGCTTAGCAATAAGACTGAAGAGGGGACTGAAACAGATAGTCTGTCTCGGTAACAAAATCCACCTACCAGCATCTCTAAAGCTCACTAATTAACACTGTGTATCACGTTTTCTTTTTTTCAATACAAAAACCAAAGTGTAAAAACAAACAGGTTGTGGTTTTATTTTATTCTATTACTATTTCTTGTCTGGGTGCAGTAACTGCCTAGAGTCTTCCCTGGTTGCCCCCCCAACCTCATGTTGACAACAAGACTCCAAGTGGCCAAAAAAGCAATAAATGCAGGTTTAACACAAAACAGAGGTAACTAGCAAAAATGTGCAAAGCAGATAATCATGACACCAAACCATCTGAGAAGTGATGTGTGGAAGCATCGTGGTTTCAACACTGTAGATGGATTCTGAAATTGTGGATAAAAGTAAGGTTGTTTTAATGCAACTGCCTTACAGTAACATTATCACGACAACAAATCCAAAGTCACCTGTTAGCTTGTCCCTCAGAGAGGTGGCGGAGGCACCGTGGATGAATGGAACGTCAGTTTTACAAGGTACCATTAGCTTCGGATTGGACTCTGTGGGTTGAGTTCAAATTAATTTGAACAAATTGTGTGTTCGGGCTCATTCGTTCAAACTTGACCTTTTGAAAAAGTGACAGCCCTACTTCACAGCCAGCATTGCAGCTTGAATGTCTTTCAGTGACTGGTAACCTCATTTTCAGCTTCATATTATTTCCTGCTCATACCTGCTTTCTCCCATGTACTCGCATAGTTTGAGGATATGATCCAAATGTTTTTGCCCAAAGGTATCCTGGCACAGATTTTATTCGCTGCTTTGTCTGAGAAGAGAAAAAAACAACAGCTTTCCTTATTTACTGGTTTATTTGCTTCGTTTGATTCAGCCCACCCATGTCTCATTCAGAGACATGAGGTTTTGTTGTTAAATGTTGTAATTAACTGAAGCTGGAAGGCAGCGTATTCATTTGCTTTGATGTCACAGTAATTACTGAAGCAAAAAGTCAAGTCAAAATCACAACATTCAACCTCAGTGCTGTGTTAAAAATAACATATTTCAAGTGAGGGATGAAACTAGGAAGTTGGGATCATTTACTGATTCAGACTTTTTGTTACCTGAATTGATATCAGGAGTTTGTATTGTGTGTTTTGGCAGTTCAAGTAAAAGCAGCAGTTTGTTCCAGTTGTGTTTTGTGACCGTGGTCTGCTCTGAAGGCTTAAAACTAAAATGTCCACATATTTTTCTTTATATTGTACTTCATTCTTTTTGTACCAAATATTTTAAGGACACGATGATGATATTCTTGGAGGGGGGAAAAAATTCAAACTACTGTCCAGCTTCACTGTTTTTTAATGTCATTTTGGAGGTGTGAAACTCGCTGTGGGCAGTCTACCGTCCGTATATGATGTATTATCAAGTTGTTTGATTTTATCAAAATAAAGTTTTACAGTGAAAGAAACAGCCGCAGGAAACCATGTTGATTGTCATTGTTATTCAGCAGTAGAAAATCACAACACATTCTGCTGCTCCTCCAGTTATTTCTTCCATCTCCGACAGCAGAAAATCAGTGGACTTAAGTTGAAGCATGCCCCCAACCCAACTGACCTGGGAGTGACCCTTGACAGGACCCCATCCTTCAAGGAACACCTGAAAGGAAAACCTGAAAGGAAGGGCGGCTAAGATGAAGTCTAGAAACAACCTGCTCTGTAAGCTCGCCAGCTCAAAATGGGGGGCAGCAGCCCCCAAACTGCGCACCTCGGCACTGGCCCTCGCATACTCCGCAGCAGAATACTGTGCCCCTGTTTGGTCCAGGTCCCCCAATACACACCATGTGGACACCCAGCTCAACACAACCATGCGAATCATAACCGGGACTATTCGTTCAACACCACTCCCCTGGCTCCCTGTCTTATCCAATATAACCCCCCCACATAGTAGCATTTACTCAAAGGATGCTTCAAAAGGTCAAAGACTCTCCCCATCTACCAATTCATGCAGACCTCTTCAACCCATCCACTGCCCGTCTTCCATCTAGACAACCGATCTGGAAGAATACCCCACCAGCCGACTTCCCCACCCAATCATCTTGGGAAAAGGAATGGGAGCCCAAGGATGTCCCAAACAAACTTCTGGTGTCGGACCCCACCCAACTGGTCCCTGGCACCAACCTGCCAAGGATACAGTGGTCAACCCTCAATAGATTCAGGTCCGGACATGGCCCCTGCTTGGCCAGCCTTCACAAATGGGGCAACAGCCCAAGCCCATTGTGTGCTTGTGGAGAGGTGCAAACAAAGGAACATATCATTGAAGCTTGCCCGCTCCACAGTCTAAAAGGAGGGTTAGACTTTAGACTTTAGACTTTATTGTCCCACAGGGGGAAATTCTTTTCCACAGCACTGTACTTGTCAGACACCAATACATACAACAGCACACAGTAACAGCAACAGCAACAGCAATACAACAGTGACAACAACAGAAAATGACAGACAGCAGTCCACACTCAGGCCTATTCAGCGACGTCTGTTGTTTAAGGCGGATATGACTGCCGGTATCAGGCTTACTCCGAAGCGAGCCCTGTTGCACCTCAGTGTTCTGTACTAGGGCATTATGGTAAGGTGGTGATAGAGTGGGTGTGTGATGTCCTGTGCTATTGAGATTGCAATGCGTGCAACGGCTGTGTTGTTGAGTTCTGTGAGGTTGGGTATGGGGAGACCAGTTATCCTGGCAGCAGTGTTGGTTATTTTGACCGGATAGTGACAGATAACATGTTAAAAAAGCAGGTGGAACAGTACAGTAGGATGGGCTGAATAATGCTCTGGTACAGCAATAGGAGGAGATGGGGGGCAACATAAATTCCTTTCAGTTTGTCACTGAGGAAGTTGTGTATGAGATGGATCAGACGGGGGGGAGTGTTGAGATGGTGTAGTTTCCGGATCATCAGATTCCTTTGGATGGTATTAAAAGAAGAGCTGAAGTCCACGAAGAGTATCCTGGCGAAGTTGCCATGGGAATCCAAGTGCTGGAGGAGGAGGTGTAGCAGGCAGGCCACAGCGTCCTCCGTGCCCCTCTTAGCCTTATAGGCGAATTGGAGGGGATCCAGTATGGAGTCACCCTCCATACAGCAGACCAGGAGGCAACCGCCTGGCTCGAGGACTTTGCATTCGCTAAATAAATAAATAAAATGTCATTTTGGAGGTGTGAAACTCGCTGTGGGCAGTCTACGGTCAGTATATGATGAATTATCAAGTTGTTTAATTTGATCAAAATAAAGTTTTACAATGAAAGAAACAGCCGCGGGAAACCATGTTGATTGTCATTGTTACATTTGTCTCTCACTTGTTAAAAGTGCCTGTTCTAAAAAGTTATTCAGCAGTATAAAATCACAACACATTCTGCTGCTCCTCCAGTTATTTATTCCATCTCTATTTATGAACATGAGCTACTCTAGAGCTGCTCCATAGACAATGAATGGGAGACTGATTTTGTGGACCCACAGAATGTTTGTTTTCTTTTTTATACCCAAATGAGCTTCATTCTATTGTAGTGATCACAGTTGTGACACAGAAAATGTTCCAATATACTCAGAACATGCCCCTGGATGCTCTCCCGATTCATTGTCTATGTAGCAGTTCCACACTTTATACTTGATGACATCACTAATTTGAGTTTAAGTGCTCTAGTTTTTAGGGTCGTGAAACTCCGTGAGATGTCTGCTGAATCAGTTTGACATCCTGATATATCCTTCCAACGCATATTGTAGACCCTTCTGTCTGCTTCTCTCTCAAATCACGTTTTTGTTTTTCCAAAAATGAGATAATATTTATGCAGGGAGTGCAGTTAGTGACAGTGTGGGCTCCATGGTAGCTCTGACAGCTTGATGGAGTAGCAGTGGGGTGCGGGGCTTAGCAAAGGGTCAATTACATAAAAGATTCACAGAGGAAGTGTGGTAAAGCTGCTGACTCATTCATTTTGGACTGTTGGGTTTTTTTTGTTTTTGGATGGAGGGCAGCCAGATTTTCTTTTCACAGGAATGGACAGATTTTTACTGTAAACCTTTAATCCTGTTCTACTCCGTGAACCACCCCTGCTCTTTTTTCTGTTTCACCATCTGTCAGCAGTTGATGGACAGGAGACTGTGAAAGGTAGAGTACATCAGTCACTTCAGTCCACGTTTCAGTGTGTGTGTGTGTGTGTGTGTGTGTGTGTGTGTGTGTGTGTGTGTGTGTGTGTGTGTGTGTGTGTGTGTGTGTGCGGTTACCCAGTGGCAGCATTAGTGATGACAGCTGTAACTTTCCCATGCTACAAGCACACCGCGTGCCTCCATTAGTGCTTCATGTTTTCCCTCTCAGTTAATCTTTGATGGGGCTGTCGTGTAAGGAGAAAAAAAATGACTGTCAAACTCACTAACCCCACCCCCGCACAGCGTACCACACACACACATCCACTGTAGATTCAGAAATGCATACACAGATTCACTCAAAAATGGATGACCATTCATTCTTCAAGGCACGGATTGAGAAGCACGGTGCTGTGACGCTTCACTGGGATGTCCTGCTGTGTGTGGCCTGCAGGGCTGGGCCTGTCCCTCCGCCACAGGCACAACACCCATCTGGGTAGAAGCTGAAGAAGGCTGCTATACTGAGAGAGACAGAACAAGAGAAGGAATCCGTTCTTTTGGCAACCATGTAACGTTCGGAAATGTTGTCAACTGGTATTGGGAAAAAAAGATGAACAACACAAGAGAATTCAACAAGGGTTCAGCCCCCAGATGCCATCACATATTATTTTTCACTGGGACTGCAGGCCAGGAGGGGCTGGGACACATCAGGGTAAAAGCATTCTTGTAACAACAACTTTGTACAGGCACAGTGGAAATGCAGTCGTACATGTCTTCAATATGTGTTGTTGTTTTGTTTATTTCTTTCAACTCATTAAGGAATGAAATGTATTTATAAAAATGTTTGTTTGGTGGCAGGTATCATTTTTTCCCATCAGTGAGGGCTAACAGAGTAACAGCAGCTTATGATAATGCTCCTCTGGCAAAAAATATATATTTTGTTCTGTGTTGCAGTACAAGACTAGAGATGTAATTCATATCCACACACAATCAAAAGCAGCCTCCTCCATTAATGTTTGAACGGAAATGTTGTCGTTGCTTTTGCCTTAAAAAGATCACCACATCATTTCTGTTGACTGACACCCTTGTGTTTGTGAGAAACCTCCGACTTCCGCTTCAACTCGGGTACGTGCCACCTACAGAAGTTCTTCGATGATTCCTCCATCGTCAGCTGCATCACAGGTGACAACGAGGAGGAGTACAGAGCCCTGGTGGAGAACTTCGTAGGGTGGTGTGACAACAATCACCTCCAACTCAACATCGGAAAGACCAAGGAGCTGGTGGTTGACTTCCGGCGGAGCAAGAAGAGGCCCCCAACTCCCATCACCATCCGAGGGGAGGAGGTGGAGGTGGTGGACACCTACAAGTTCCTGGGAATAAACATGAACAACAAACTGGACTGGACCGACAACACCGAGGCCCTCTACTGGAAAGGACAGAGCAAACTGTTCTTCCTGAGGAGGCTCAGGTCCTTTAACGTCTGCAACAGGCTGCTGCAGATGTTCTACCAGTCTGTGGTAGCCAGTGTCCTCTTTTTTGCTGTGGCATGTTGGGGGGGGTGACACCAACATAAGGGATGCCAACAAACTGAACAGGCTGGTGAGGAAGGCTAGCTCTGTAGTTGGATCCGAACTTGATGATCTGGAGGTGGTGGCAGAGGGGAGGATGAGGAGGAAGCTGGACGCTATCCTGGGGAACCCAACTCTCTCTCAAATCCAAAAACTAGAGTGCTGAAACTCAAATATGTGATGTCATCGGGTATAAAGTGTAGAACTGCTCCACTGAATTGGGAGAGATGTTCTAGACACACAACTGAGACATTCTGTGGGTCAGCAAAATCAGTCTCCCATTCATTGTCTATGGAGCAGCTCCAGACTTTATACCCTATGAGATCAAAAGTTTGAGACCTACTTCTTTGTTTTCTGGCTTTGAGAGAGAGGAGCTCATGTCCACAAATATTGATTGATCTTTCCGAGGCCATGGAAATAACATGTTGGAATTCTTAATTTAGGTGGTGTTCCTCTTTAAGTGGTGGCACATTAAAGAGGACCTATTATGCTTATTTTCAGGTGGATACTTTGCTTTACATGTTTACATGCTTTAATGTTAAAAAAACGCTTTATTTTTCTCACACCGACTGTGCTGCAGCACCTCTTTTCACCCTCACTCTGTTTGAGCTTCTGCCCCCCCTCCTCAAAAGCCCAGTCTGCTCTGATTGGTCAGCTGGCCCACTGTTGTGATTGGTCAACCAAACCAAACTCTTTGGACTCCGCTCCAGCTCCGCTCTGAATAGCTTTGTTTGAGGATGTGCCAAACTGGCCTCGAGGCAAAATGTGTTACTTGGTGACATCACCAAGTTATGGAAGAAAAGGCAGGACTTCA
The DNA here is from genome assembly GCA_916701645.2 of Sebastolobus alascanus. Lineage (NCBI taxonomy): Eukaryota > Metazoa > Chordata > Actinopteri > Perciformes > Sebastidae > Sebastolobus > Sebastolobus alascanus. The sequence goes on from CAKAOJ020000019.1 coordinate 2,587,719, forward strand.
GACAAGGCAGTTCAGGACAGGGTCGGCGCCAGAGTATTAGGGATGGACGGGCAATCAGCTTTGGGAAATCAGGGGGGCATTTTTTTTTTCACCTCATATAGCCTTTATTAAGTGTATATTTAACATTATCATGTTTCATGAAAGAAATAAACTGACAGAGAAGCGTATACATGTCACTTATGCGCACAGGCGCGCAAGCACGAATACACATGCTGTTACTGTATGTCCACAAAAAACATACACCGTGTCCTAACTGGATGCGAGCGTCCGACTATCACGCCGCATCGCACATCGGACGCTCTCTGTCCACACTGAATCCATTAAATCTGCACTTCTGTTACGTCATGTAAACAAACCACGTACATATCAGCTGTGAGCTCCATATCAGACTGGAGCTGGAGACATAACCACTTAAAAGATGGGTTAGTAATAGGTTACTTGCTATCTTCCTACTTTAGTACTTTTTTATCAGAAAACACAAGTTTTATATTGTGATATTTACTGGAAGTAACATACGATATAGCCAACAGCAAGTAGGTTGTTATCTAGCGATCTTCTCCAGCCAGCTGCCACCTTCTTATGGTTTTTGTAGTGAAATGAGGAGGTATTGTAGGCTACAGATAACTCCTCAGGCACGCCGTGCGTCTTGCTCGTGCCAGGGTCAAAATGCGCACACAGACAGGTGCAGAGGTACAGTAAACAGGGAGTTAAACAACACATTAATCTAACATTATGACTGATGTCTTCATAACAACGATTTAAGTTAATAAAGACTAAATGTGGATGTTTCACTCACCAGTTGTTGTCCCTGCTCAGCCTGCTGTATAGTGTAACATTCGTCCTTTGTGTTTTCCACAATACTGAACAAAATAATCCAAACAGGTCGAAGAAGTCAAATGTAAGAGGAGCACAGGGTGCTTTTCTTACTCTCTTGGTCCTTTAATGTTTGTAGGCCTACTTTCTCTCATTTTTTTCTATTGATACTGAAATATTGTAGTGACGGATCATATTCCCCAGAGTTTCCATAGTTGTCTCTTTGTGCTGTGTGTTCCTGTTTTGTTTTAACCATTAGTGAGGTGACTGTTACTGTATGCTTCAATGCTTGTGCTAAAAGTGTCAATAATCAAGTTAATATCTTCATTTACATCCAGGACAATTGACCCGGTTTTCTCGGCTCATTTTATATAAACTAGTCAGCCGCTCCTCGTCCATGTTGCGGCGCTCTCAATGTGAGTGACAGGAAAAAATAGGAACAGGGTGTCCGACAGAAGTTGGCTCGCGGCTAGTGAGGACACTCGCATAGAAAACAATGTAATCAAGCCGAAGTACATGTCATAGTTGTTTCCTAAATGCAAAACTATCACTGTTTTGTGCTTTATTTTGCATTGCAGTGTTAAGTCCTTCCATTACCAAACTGTATGACTTAATTTGACTTATAGCCTAGCTGTAAAAGTATTTCAGTTTAGTTCTTTTGTCAGGAGACACTGGTTCAGCAGCAGTGTTTCTGCGGGGGAGAGGAACTTCCTTTGGCATGGACTTTGGGCTTTATAACTTTACAGACCTTTTACATGCACAAAAAACTATATAACACACTAAAGGAAAGGGGAAAAGCACAACAGCATACTAGTTCCCCTTTAACAGTCCTTGTTCTGTGTAAAAATGCATGAGGTTTCAGCTGCCCTGCTTTATAGCAACAAGAGCAGCATGCAGACTGTGCACATATTTAACACTGTGTTGTGTTTGTGATGTTTGACCCATTTAAAATCTTCCACTGTTACAAATAGATTTTGTTTCATCTGATTGCTTTAAGTCTTCATGAAACACACACAGAGCAAAGGTGAAGTTGTAATTTTTAACCACAATTCGACCAAATTCTTGTTCAAAAGCAAATGAGGCAGTTTTAGATAAAAGACATTTAAAGACCATCATTTCATCATTTTTACAAAATAAGTGTAGAACTGGAAGTCAATAATGATAATTAAGTTGATGAAATGATATTAAACTTGATGGTAAGTCCACTTTATTTTAGGTTAGGACCACTTATAAGCAAACCCTGAAACAAACACAGCTTTAGCTATGAGCTCATTTTCCAATCAATGGAATTAATTGGCTGAGATTTGACTTGTTACAGCTCAGACTTTGTTGGACCACTTTGAGGGGATGATAATATTATCAGATGCAACCCAGTAGAGATAAACGAGGCGGTGAAAGAAGCAACAATTTAAAAAAAAGAGTAGAAATATTAAAACCTCTAAGGCACTAAAGTCAAAGCAGATAAAATATGAGATTAAACAAGAGACAGATGGCAGAGGGAGAGAGCATTCTCAGTGTTTAATACTCCATATTTAATCAGATACTAATTAATTACAAATTGTTTAATAATATTTCCCAATGATTAAAAGATTATCCTCTGCTGTGATTATCATAACCTCTAAACATATACACAATTAGATTTTTAAATTGAACTCTTCCTTTCTCCTTTGTGTTAACGCTTAAAGACAGAATGATTAGTCAATTTGAATTATCTTAACGAGGCGTATCCACTCTTTAACTTTCAAATTCAAACAAGTCAGTGTGTAGGATTTGGTGGCATCTAGCTGTGTGGTTGCAGATTGCAACCAACTGAATACCCCTCCGCTCACTCCTTCCTTTTCCAAGACGGCGGCTGGTGGTACCACGGTTTTGCTCTCTGCGATAACTACGGTGGCCTTCAGGTAACGTAAAAACGTGAAAGTCTCTCTCTAGAGCTAGTCTTTGGTTTGTCCATTCTGGGCTACTGTAGAAACATGGGCTCAGTCTATGCTACTAAAAACACAACGGTTTCAGGTGATGATACACTAATGAAAACATAGTTAATAATACTATATTCCATTTCTGCTAATAGAACCCCCAAAATGTTACACCTTGGCCTTTTAAAGTGGCAGTAGGCAACCATTTTTTGGCATAATTTGGCAAAAATTCCATAATAACCTTTCAGCATATTGTAATTCAAGTGGTCTGAGAGAAAACTAGACTTCTGCTCTCCCTCATGGCTCTGTTTTCAGGCTTTAGAAAAATCTAGCCCGTGACGGCAGATTTTGATCAATCACAGGTCATTTCAGAAAGAGAGAGCGTTCCTATTGGCTGTGCTCCGGTCATGTGACCAGAACTTGGCTTCCTTCAACAGATTTTACAATTGCGGCTGCCTCACAAACTTTCTCATTTTACAGCTAAACAGTTACTACAAGATGATTCTGAAAACATGAGGTGAGATATAGGCATTACAGTAACAGAATATGGATTCATATTTGATCAGCGCTGCCTAGTTTGACCGTTTGGTCGGAGTTTGCGAGTGATTGACAGCCGGCTCTCATAGACTGCAGCTGGACAGCGGACCTTGTTTTCCTCCGGTAAGTGAAATACTTCAGATGCCGTTAGGAGCACCGGAGGACACAGGAGGACACAGAGGAACATGATTTTTTTCAGGTTACCTGTTTCATGTACTACTGTCACGATATAGCGGCCGTTTTCTAAAAATAACTTTTTTAAATCATATTTGCGCCGATATCGCATACTGCAGCTTTAAGGGACTGAATAGGGTGGTAGTGTTCTTGTGTTGTAGCTCCTCTGTCTTTTGTCCTATTTTTGTACCTCACAATTATTCTCCATTTAGCTGATGAGAGAGTTGTGCTTGTTCTTTTGCATGTTACCAAGATAATCATGTTTGTAACCATTCACATTTTCAGGACATGTCTAAATGAGGATTTATTTGTTAGTTCATTCAACAGGATGCATTAGAGTAGGCATATCTGCATGTGTATTTATCATGCACTGACATATAGTATTTATTCACATATTTATGCAAGTGAAAATATGTATGTACTAGGGCTGTCAATCGATTAAAATATTTCTCTCAGAACACTTGAATTACAATATACTGAAAGGTTATTATGGAATTTTTGCCCAATGATGCCAAAAATTGTTGCATACTGAAGCTTTAAGTTGATGTGTTAAACATGTTGGCAAACAGTTGCTTACTTACACATCCAGCAGACACAGAGCAACATTAGTATTCATCTGGAGTCGTGTTTGTGTCCATCTGATAAATTGACTTCCTCTGTTTTGGTCTCCACCAACTCCTGAGAAAAATATCTGGCTCTTTAGCTGCTAAATGCGCCACCTGGTCTCTAACTGTATCTGTCTAGTGCTCTGTACTGAGCAGGTAGTATACAGCAATGGGTTTTTAGAACTTTTTCACTGAAAACAGCTGCAGCAAAACAATTAGCTGAAAGATACTAAAAAACTAAATGGAGTTGAATGAAACTGCAGAGTTGGAGATAATTGTGGGATGGAGCGACTCCTTTCATATTACACAGTATAAAAATGTTGATGTGCACCTCTAATTTATGCAGCCATCTATTATAGTTTATAGGATTTGCATCAGACCCTTAACATGGGTTAACGATTATGCAAATACAATTGGTTAACCCCATTTATGTAGGGCTACGTCCCTGCTCATTCATGACAAGGCATCTTAATGCAGCATAAGAACACAGATTATCACCCAATCACAGGCCATGTGCATAAAGGAACATGGAGCCTCACACTCTCCATTCATCCAGACCTTCCATCTGAGGGCTGAACAAGACAAGAGGAAAGGAAGAACAGAAGGGAGGGTCAGACGCTCTTAAGTGCTTTCTGGAAGATGTAGAAGTGGTGTTTTCAGGTGTGTGTGGGGGTGTGCTGCAATTCTTAATGGATTCTGGTAAAAATGCAAAGAGAGCAAGACTTGAAGGGGCACACGTTCAAAGAGTTTCTTTTGTGTGTGAAAGTGTGAAACAGAGGAGAGAGTGTTAGAGTGACAGAATGAAGGAGCATCTGTTACCACAAACATGGATTCAATTTGAATACATTTTGCCAGCTCAGATCAGGCTTTTAGAAACCGAGCCTCCTGTTGGAAGAATAACCTGTTCGACTGAACTGTTTAAAACAGAATTATAATGTGGCTAATTAACCAGTTATTAAAAGACATGCATGCAACAATTCAATTTCAAGAAACACCTGGTATTAAAATGAGATTATTTTTTATCACAAATGTCTGAAATTATACTGTAAAATAATAAGTTAATTTAACTTGAAATGTGGCTTTACCATAGGCCTGATGTCTTACTGGCAAGAGAGTACAGTCTATGCTGAAGACTTGTGCTTGCTGAATTTGGATTTGGCAGAGTCTGACATCAAAATGGAATAACCCTCCTCCTTCTGGCTGCTGAGATAAAAATAGAAAGCCGATGATTTGAACATTTACTTCAGAGCAGACTCACTGGATCGTACTTTCTTTGGTGGGATTCATCTTGAATCAGATACACACCACAGATGGGCTGAGAGGAAAACCCGGTACATCTAGACAGGAAGAAGCAGAAACTTCTGATGAGTCCTCTCCAGTAAACAGTAACTGCTTGGATACAGAGAGACTGTTCTAATGAACGGCACCATCAACGGCAGATAAAGAGAAAAGGAAGAAGAGGGAAGTCTCTCTCATATCTCATCATATGAGCAGAGATGCTTTGGAGATATTTTCCAGGCTCCTCGAAGTGAACAGACATTGAGTACTAAGGGCTCCAGCATGCTCCATGTAGCGACCCGTGGCCCATCTCCTCTGCGGGTGTGCGCGCACTGTCTACAACAATTTATGTGTAACGTGGGCTCCGTTGACCAGTCTACAGCAGGCTCATGGGAATACTGCTGAAGGAGAAGAGAGCAGGAAAAGCCAAACGTGTCAGTTCCATGGATGTATCAAGTAAGCCCCCAGGAAGAACGCCGGGCTTTGAAACAAATGACAGTGGCCAAACAGTGGAATTACAACTTCCGTGTCCGTCACGTGATGACATTGGGCCCAAAAAGACTTTTTCCTAAAGTCCTAAAAGTATTAAAATGAACTAATAGCTGAATCCAGAGTTATTTTCCTCGGCATAATGAACGGTCATCAGACCCACGGGACTGCACCGCCCTGCACGCTCATATGACATATCCGGTTCTGCCAGCTTCCTGCTAGCTGTATGCGGCTGTAATAATGGAGATATTGGCTGTAATTCATCACTTTTATTATCTTCTAATACACCCATGGGCTGTATGCTGTAAGCCTGTACTGTGGTGGATGGATTAACTTCTCTGTTCCCAAACAACTGGCTATCCGCCAGTAGCTAGTAGTGCTAGTAGCATGACATCAACAGGATTTAATGGAGTTGTAGGATATTTACTAACACGCAGGGCACAACCTCTACTACATCCATGGTCTGTGGTCTATTGGACCCTCTTCTACATCCATGGTCTGTGGTCTATTGGACCCTCTTCTACATCCATGGTCTGTGGTCTATTGGACCCTCTTCTACATCCATGGTCTGTGGTCTATTGGACCCTCTTCTACATCCATGGTCTGTGGTCTGTTGGACCCTCTTCTACATCCATGGTCTGTGGTCTGTTGGACCCTCTTCTACATCCATGGTCTGTGGTCTATTGGACCCTCTTCTACATCCATGGTCTGTGGTCTATTGGACCCTCTTCTACATCCATGGTCTGTGGTCTGTTGGACCCTCTTCTACATCCATGGTCTGTGGTCTATTGGACCCTCTTCTACATCTATGGTCTGTGGTCTGTTGGACCCTCTTCTACATCCATGGTCTGTGGTCTATTGGACCCTCTTCTACATCCATGGTCTGTGCTCTATTGGATCCTCTTCTACATCCATGGTCTGTGGTCTATTGGACCCTCTTCTACATCCATGGTCTGTGGTCTATTGGACTCTCTTCTACATCCACGGTCTGTGGTCTATTGGACCCTCCTCTACATCCATGGTCTGTGGTCTAGTGGACCCTCTTCTACATCCATGGTCTGTGGTCTATTGGACTACATTTTGGATCCTTGACATGAAAAAGTTTGAGTTTGCTCTCAAAATCTGTGTGCTGGATTTTTCTTCCATTTATGTCCATCCCTCACTTTCTGCTATTGCAGCCGGCAAAAGGTTTAATTAATAAATAAGTAAGTAAATAGTTATTATAGTATGCATATTTATAATATTTATTGTTCAACACAGGCCATTTTGGTAGAGACATTAAAATTATGACAATAGAATCTAAATAATTTTGTTTTACTTTTGTGCGGCACTTTGTAGGCAGACTTTTTACTGGCGTCCAGTAGTCGCTTTCCGTCCAAAATGGCGGAGGCGTAGCTCTGCTGCTGGGCGCTGATGTTACAATGGGACCAACAATTGACCTTCACTTCTTATCAATATACGTTTTTTGTCTGAAATGAGAGGAGAGGTGAGTTAAAAAAAAAAATAAAGCAGGAAACAGTAAACATGGATGAGTGTTATGAAACAACAGAACAGAACCGAAGGGCAGATTATGACAACGGTGCCCCGGCGCTGCGCGGTAGCTTCACGGCAGGACCTCAAAAAATGTTACTTCCTGTTTAAAATGTTCCTGAAAGACCATGAAAGTCACAGAAACATGGTATTGTGATCACTGTGGAGGGGATGCTGTGGCTGCTGAGGCATTATCTTTATGAATAGTTCAACTGGGCAACAGAGTGAAGTGATGACAGTCATGAATGGTGATGCTATCTCCTGAGTGTGTTATGCCGGTAATGCTACGGCTTTGCTTTGAAAAAAAGAAAGAACTGCAGTCAGTGATTTAAATCTCTGAACAGAACTCAAAGAAAGGACACAAAAATAAGCAAAGTGGTTTGTAATTTCTACCTCCAGCTGAACATCTCTCATCTGCAGGTCGCAGCAGAGAGAGTTTAATGACACTGCTGAGCCTTTTTTTGAATATAGTAATTACATCTCATCACATCCACCTGACATCACTCCCCTCACTCAGCTAAAACACACCGTGATGCTCTGTTTCAGTCATCCCATTGATTGAGACCCACTGAATGCATTTGGCCATCAAAGGCAGATGTTGCTGTATCTAAAAATAGGTTGTTTTTTTCCTCTGGCAAAAAGGCACCACTCTAACTTGATCAATACACCACTTTAAGTCAAATGCTAGATAAGTACACCTACGTAATTCTCTTTTCCACCATGCAACATCAAAGACCTTTACACTGTAAAACAGACTACTTAATGTGATTATTTCTGTGCCCTCTGTTCAAATTAAAGACAAATACATACAGTTCATAAAAAAACGAATGTGGACCTGCCGATGATGCAAAGCAGATCCGTGGTCTTTGTCTTCTGAGCTCATGCGTAAGCCCCAATCTGATTCTGATACAGCGAAACACGATCTGAGGTTTATAAAGGGATAAGATGATCTATTTATGCCTACAAGCCAGAACAGCACATGTGAGCACTTTATTTAGCACTATACACTCTCAATGTTTCACAGTGCTGCTAAATTGGATTTGGGATGTACTGTAAATGTCTTGGTGCCACATCTGACTAAAACCCAGAAACATCAAATGGGCTAAAAGTACATTCATAAGAATAGACCCTGACAATCTGTGACTCGAGTCTCTTTCTCAATCCAAAACCAAAAACACATGTATCACAAATACATGTTATTCATACATAAAACACATACACCATACTGCTGTGAATAACATTCCCTTTTGTTGTTTAATAATACAAAATTTAGATTTACCAATACATATGCCATTACAACCCGTTCTCTCTCCCAATTCGTCAAATATTGCCGTCTGGGCAGCGCCCCTCGGCATCGGGAACCAACGCAGGGAGGCATCCTTTAGCAACAGTATGTGATGAACCGGACTTTCAACTAACTGCAATGTAAACCCATAGGGGTGTGATGATTCACTCAGCTCACGATACGAAACGATACGATACGATACGATACGATACGATACGATACACGATATTGGGTTCACGATCTTGATACGATATTATAACAATAATTTTAAAAAAACTTGAATGATGAAAATATATGACTGAAAAAGTAGCCTTTTATTCAAAAGACACAAATTCAAAACAATGCTGTTGTTTGCTCTATAAATCAATTTTTTATGGTATCAGTCCTTCCTCCTGTCCTCCATCAGTCAGTATCGGCCCTTCCTCCTGTCCTCTCTGCTCCATCAGTCAGTATCAGTCCTTCCTCCTGTCCTCCTGTCTTCTCTCCTCCATCAGTCAGTATCAGTCCTTCCTCCTGTCCTCTCTCCTCCATCAGTCAGTATCAGTCCCTCCTCCTGTCCTCCTGTCTTCTCTCCTCCATCAGTCAGTATCAGTCCTTCCTCCTGTCTTCTCTCCTCCATCAGTCAATATCAGTCCTTCCTCCTGTCTTCTCTCCTCCATCAGTCAATATCAGTCCTTCATCCTGTCTTCTCTCCTCCATCAGTCAGTATCAGTCCTTCCTCCTGTCTTCTCTCCTCCATCAGTCAATATCGGTCCTTCCTCCTGTCTTCTCTCCTCCATCAGTCAATATCAGTCCTTCATCCTGTCTTCTCTCCTCCATCAGTCAATATCGGTCCTTCCTCCTGTCTTCTCTCCTCCATCAGTCAATATCAGTCCTTCCTCCTGTCCAGCCTTGTCAATAACAGCGCAGCGCCTTCCGTTCATCCCTTCACAATAAACTCCCCGGACACAAACACTGGATTACTGCTTACTAGAGACAACTAAAGTCATCCACAACTCAACTAAATAACTTAAATGTGTTTACAGTTAGCTGTTAGCCGGCGAGCTAACGCGCTGTGCTTGTGTAAACATAGCGGCGGTGGATGAGAGACAGCGGACAGAGCAGATTGAAACGTTGCTTTCCTACATGTTTAACCATTTCATCGTGTTTATGCTTGTTGAACAGGTGTAATAACGTATCTTGGCTTTACATTTGCAAAGTTTTATTGCACTTACAGCAACGGGCGTAGCGTCAACTCGTCTCTCCACCGGGGCTTCTCTGATCAGCTGTTCACTGACTGCGCTGTGTGTGGAGCAACGACACAGAGCAGCAAGGCCTATTGAAGGAGGCTGGGTCACGGCGGACATGGCTCTCGGGGTATGACACATGCGCAGTGTAACTGAAGCTGCAGTCGTGCGTTGCGATTGGTTCAATTTCGGTGAGGGCAGACCAGATTTTACTGCGCATGTGTTGTACCCCAAAGATATGACTTGTACTCAGCCTCCTTCCATAGGCCTCACAGAGCAGCAGGAAGAGGCTGCAGCTGCCCGGAGCCCGTATGTACGTAGTACCTATTATGCTCTGATATCGCGATTCAGTTTTTTGTCTCGTTGTCACGTTTTTATACCACGATATTTCGTGGCACGATATTTCGTGGCACGATATTTCGTCACACCCCTATAAACCCACCATGGCGTTATTTGACGGTCGGAGCAAGTGACGCAGTATTAATAGCGTGAGAGTCCATTCAGGGCGGACGGGGTGGTGGATGGGTCAAACAAACACAAGACTTTCAACAAGGAGACCGCTGCTCTCGTCCCGTGTGAAACTAAAAGTAACGATTTATTTTGTCATGTCAGTCTTTAGTCACGTGACTCGTTACTATTGTCAGCCCCGTGAGTCACGTGAGTTGTTAGTCAGTGAAGTTAACGTCATCCACGACCTTTTCCTAACCCTACCTAAGTGGTTGTGTTGCCTAAACCTACCTCATGCATCGCCCTCCTATGCCGAGGGGCGCTGACCAAGCGGCGGTATTTGAGGAGTTGGGAGTGAGAATGTGTTGATCATTATGAATACTCATAATTTAACGTTAGGCAAGTTAGGCAAGGTCCAAGCTTTTGATTTATTATGATTTTTAGATAAATATGATACCTACTTATGTTACTATTCTAACTCGTTGTACCTCAAAATAACTTACAAAAGGCCCCCAAAGCACGTAAAAAATATGCAACTCATCTGTATACTACTTACTGTGTACTTCTACTTCTACCAGAGGAAAACATTGTAGTACTACATTTACCTTACTGGTTACATTGCAGATTCAGATTTGACTCACAAAATGGTAGGTATAAAAAAAAAATCAAACCAGTTTTTCTCTGGACTCCATTCTATGAGAACCGTCCTGATTTCTTGCTACAACCCAGACATAATGTACTAGCCTGTATTTGGTTCACCCCAGTACGTCAGAGATATTACATTATAAACTCAACACTTCACTAATCTGAATTTTTATATTAAAAATACATAAATGTTAAACGGGACATATTTGCTCCAGGAGTTGATGGAGACCAAACCAAAGCTAAAAGGATTCAAGAGGTGGAAACAAACACGACTCCAAATGAATGCTAATAATGCTCTTTTGCCTCTATTCAGTCACAATGGGAGGGTTTGAAGAAATGTATCCCGTGGGGCAAAGTTTATACATGTATTTACACAACTAGCTTTGGTGTCTCCATTAGAATTTTAAATGTAAAGATATTTGCCTGCTAGGAAAATGCTTTAAAAAATGGGGCATTCGACAGTGTGGCTTATGTAGATTTTGTGAATAGGAAGTAGAGTCCGATTTTCATTTATTTTGGTTTTGTAAGACTGTGGCATTATTTTGGATGAAAAGTGAATCTGTAGAAAAAGGCCTTTTTTAGATTAACAACTTATGAGCCAAACTACTTTATGAAGTGATGAGCGGAAAAAGCTGCACACTGACATATTACAGGACGTGTTTAGAAGAAATTAAGAAGAAAAATAGTAATGGAGTAATATCTATTAAATATTCCTCTACAATTTTAGTTTTTTAAAACATGTAGATGTTGATGTTTCTGGACTGATCATATCTACAAAGACCCATGCGTATTTCAATAGCCTGGATTTGATTCGACCCAGGTCCAGTCAAGACACATACTAGACCACATAGTAGGGCTCCTGACTCATTCATTCTCAGTAAAAAATCAAAATGATGAATATAATGTTGGCTTTTAAAAAGCACAATTCAAAACAGAAATCAATAGATTCATGCAAATTTGCATTATGTTTAACAAACATATCAAAATATGTTGGGTATTTACTTTGAGGACTTTGGGGAGAAATACTGGTGTTTAAGGGGAAAACGTAAGTCCCCAAGCATGAAGTTGAAACAGAAAACAAATCTGTGATTCAAGTCCACCAGGTCTTCAGAGACAACTAATGCTTTTATATTCCCCAGTGGAGGACACGCTGTTCTCTGCGGCGAAGACCTCTGAGGCTGGTGGCCTTTCCTCCTCCTGCACCTCTCTGAATTCTTCATACCACCTTACACTCCCTGTGCTACTGTTAAATTATAGATACTAGCTGCTGCTGGCCGTTCTGACTCTCTCTACAGTGGTGCTTCGACACGACAATTATCCATTCACTCCCATGGAGTCCGGAAGTCCTGACAGCAGAGGTCGTGTCTCAACGTGAAGCAGTGTGTTATGTGCAACATATAACTGGGTGAGCACAAAACGAGACATGTTGTTGGAGAGCTTGTTGCATGATTACGCACTCAGGGTCGGTTCAAACCGAGACGCAGCGCTACAAATGCGTCGCCAGAAAAAACATTGTTTTCCTACGGTACGGCGCACCTGCTGTGATCTCCCATCGTCGGCCTACCGCCCTGCCTCCTGTCAAAAAATGCTATACCCATCGGTCACTGTGGCCTTAATGCCCCGCCCACACTGCCTCAGCTGAGTTCGCTGTTTTCTCCTCTGCCCCTTTCCTGTAAATACGTTTTTTAGACATCAGTGTCTTTTGTTGAGATTCTCAATCCTTACTGTATCAAGTGAAAGGCTGCGCACATAACCAGTGGGGGGTTCAATTTCAAGCCTGATATGAACCTTTGAAAACTTGGCCGGTTAAGACGATAGTTTGACACAAATGTTACCCTTGGATTCCACCGGGGGCAGTTACTGATCGCGGCCACTTTAGACAATGCTTGTGATTCCACCAGACGCACAACAGTGTGTTTCAGAAGCGTCCCAGAGGAGGCTCTGCTACTTCTAAAAATATGCACCTAGTCTATTTTTGACGGAGCTGCGGCACATTGCACAGAGTGCTCCTTCGGTTGAGGGGATTCACCCAAAACCGCCTCCTTCTCCTTCTACCCACTCTGCAGTATTTCAAGTAGGAGAAGAAACGCGAGCGTTCTCCTCCTGCTAACAGGCACTGTAGTGAATATAGATACGAAATAATTATGAGGATGAATGTATTGTAACACACAAATCGTTGATCCATGTCGTTCATAACTGGACTTTTAACGGTATTAACTTTGTCTGTAAACAATAAACATAATTAAAACAGACAAAAAAGGAACCACTTACCTACATAGCTATAGGCCTAAGAGGCACAAATATCAAGAAAAAATGATCCAATCAACTGAAGCTGTCAACAACATCGGGCAGGCAAATCCCTCGGCTTCTGAAACGTAAATACCAATAAATTATTTCGTGAAATAAACTGCTTTTGTTTTTATTCATTTCACTGATAGTTAATACTATAATACTATAATACTATGTATTGAAAATAAAGTAATCCTTAACCCTTAAGTTAAATTCATTATTTCCTTTGACTTAAAATCATTGTTTTATTTGATGGACTTGCTGCCCTGGCATTGGCCTTTGTACCTTCAAAAAATGACACCACCAAAGGCCAAGTGATGAAATTCCAGACCTGTTACCAGCTAATGTAAAACCTGAGCATGGCAAGGTCGCGGTGGGGTAAACGCGGTGGGTAACCCTTTTAAATGACTATGTGATAATAATGCTGCATTTTACTGCATGAGCAGGGTTGGGCCCAGGTCAGTAATTGGATGGGGATTAGCAAGGCCGCCTCACAGAAAGAGGGTCGCAGGTTCAAATCCAGCTTGGGGCCCTTCTGTGTGGAGTTTGCATGTTCTCCCCGTGTTAGCGTGGGTTTTCTCCGGGTTCTCCGGCTTCCTCCCACAGTCCAAAGACATACAGGTTAGGTTCAGTGTTGACTCTAAATTTCCCGTAGGTGTGAATGTGAATGGTTGTCTGTCTCATGTGTCAGCCCTGTGATAGATTGGAGACCTGTCCAGGGTGTACCCCGCCTTCACCCAATGTCAGATCGGCTCCAGCCCCCCCGCGACCCTGAATAGTATAAGCGGTTACAGATAATGGATGGATGGATGGATGGATGGATTTTACTGCATATTTAGAACCTGTGCATTTGTCACCCACAATTAAAACATGAAAGTAGCAGAGGATTTATATTTATTTAAATTATTTCTATAGTGTTTATAATATTTAAGTTACTGGTAGCAGGAGGTATTTGAGATTAGACAACCGCGCTGTAAACGCGGCAAAAGCTACTCTGATACAGCCTCAAATCAGCGAGAGAATAAAATAAACCAAAAGAAGGAATTATGCGTGCGTGCGTGCGTGCGTGCGTGCGTGCGTGCGTGCGTGCGTTCGTGCGTGCGTGCGTGTGTGACACCTAAGGTTTTTGTTTTCCAGAATAATTTCTAAACTTTAACAAGGTCTCATTCTCTAATAGATTTGATCAACATTTTAATCAGTTATGACCAAAACATGTTGCTTTCATGTTGAGATGTAAAGGACTTCTAAAACTATTTCAAAACACAGATATGTGTTTAGAATGTGCAGAAAGTTTTGAACATGATTAGAAATGTTGCTGAGACACATGAGCTATTAAAGTCTGGAGTTTATAAATTAATTAAAATTAATTTATGTATCATTGAGGTGAATAAGTGCCACAGGCACATTTAAAGAGCTTATTTCCCAAAACAAAAGACATAAAAGAGGAGGGAAGAGTAAATCATGCCTACATGTGTGTTGACTCAACAGAGATAACATTGAATAGAAGAATAAATATTTGAAAGCAACACAGAATGACTGAGAGCATTACTGCATTATATTCCATTATATTTTGAATCACCTGCCGTCTGAATTTTGTGTTATCATTTACATTTATTTCCACTATAAATTGGTGCAGAAAAAAAACACCAGAATGCAGGAAATTAAGTGTTTGACGTCAAAAGCTATGAACCCTTAAACCTGCAGTAGGCAACTATTTTTTGGCATCATTGGCGAAAAATTCCATAATAACCTTTCAGCATATTGTAATTCGAGTGTTCTGAGAGAAAACTAGACTTCTGCTCCCCCTCATGGCTCTATTTTCAGGTTTTAAATAATCTAGCCTGTGACGGGAGACGTTGACCAATCACAGGTCATTTCAGAGAGAGAGCGTTCCTATTGGCTGTGCTCCGGCTGGTGGGCGGTGCTTGGTGTTTCCTCAGCAGATCTCAACATGGCTGCCGGATCACAAACTTTCTAATTTTACAGCTAAACAGTAACTACAAGATGATTCTGAGAACTTCTGAGGAGAGAAATAGTCATTACAGTAACAGAATATTGATTCATATTTGATCAGCGCTGCCTAGTTTGACTGTTTGGTCGGAGTTCGCAAGTGATTGACAGCCGGCTCTCAGAGACGGCAGCCGGCAGACATCAGATCAGCTCAGACTGGTTGTTTTCCTCCGGTCTGTGAAATCTTGTAGATGCTATTAGGAGTACCAGAGGACACTGGAGGACACCGGAGGACACAGAGGCACATGATTTCTTTCAGATTACCTGTCTCATGCACTACTGTCACGATATAGTGACCGTTTGAAAAAACAAACTTTTTTTAATCATATTTGCTCCATTTCTACCCACTGCTGCTTTACGATTTCTTTGCTAGTATAACCTTTACCATCTTCATCATCTTAGTTTAGTATGTTAGCATGCTAACATTTGCTAATTAGTACTAAACACAAAGTACAGCTCAGGCTGAAGGGAATGTCATTAGTGTTGCTGTTTGGTCATAAACCAAAGTATTGGACAGATTAGTGTAGACAGCTATACTGATTCAAATGTGAGAGTATATGTTTGTCAGACGTGAGAACGAGGACTGAAAAACACGACTGGGACATGTCCCATGTCATTTTTTTCACTTGACTTGTCTTGAGACTAAAACTGTGGACAACACTGACTCATCCTTCTTTTAGTAGTGCTGTTTCACCACAACACGGAGGGAAATAACCAAATCTGAAAGGTAGCATAAAAACAAAACCATAAACTGCAACGCGTTCCATTTGAGTTCTCCATTAAAGTAATCGATTATTTAATTTAACATGGAAGGATGCTCCATCTGACAGGTTACTGCACCAACAACAAATGAATTTAATCTCCATCTAATGTCTTTCATTTCCTCTGTCCTTTCCTCTCTTGATTAACAACCAACATTTTCTTTTATCGGACCTCATTCTTTCTCCAGGGCCTCTTTCATGGAAATCTTTGCTCAGCGATGTTCAGTTGTAGAGGGAAGACTCAGCAAAAACACTGGTTTGTCCTTGTTTTTTTTACGAGTAGAAAAGAGGTGTATTTTTTATAAATGCAGATTTATGAGGTTAGTGTGATCATTGTACTGAATCATCAGTGTTACAGCTTTTTGCATTGAAGCTCTTTTTACAGGTACTGTAACTCTCAACACCAATATTAGCTCAGCTGTGATATACAGTATGTTACTTTGTGGTTAAAAGCTTACTAAAAGACCACAAAAGCTACAATCATGATTCAATAACTCAGATAAGGAGTTGCTGAGCCTCTAACCTTATAAACAGTGCTTCAAGGCATACAGTAGTTTGTACTGAGCTGAACAAAACAGTTTGAATCAGCAAGAGCAACAGACTGAAGTTATCTGAGACTGGCTTGAAGACACCATAAAGGCCTTGGATAGGCCGGATAGTCTAACAGCATCTGAAACCCTAAGACTCCATTTACACCTGGCATTGAAGCTTCAGTAGGCAGAAATCATTTGGCATCATTGGGCAAAGATTCCATAATAACCTTTCAGCATATTGTAAATTAAGAGTTCTGAGAGACAGCGGTGCTTTAAACTGAATGGCCTCGTCCGTAGCGATGCTTTCCTTGACTTGAAATGCACCATGTTTGTTGTCTTACCTAACTAATCTGCATAGTGAGATCAGGTCACAGTGTGGGCAGAATGGGGATAACGTGAACGCTGACTGATCAGCTGGTGTAAATGCAAAGACCACTCTGCAGATGTGTGAATATTAATATGCACATATGCATGTCAATACGTACGATGACTGAAATGTCCACAAGTGGATAGAGATACACAGAAATAGAGTCCATGGAACCAAGACCAAGTGAGGTCGAGGCGGTGTTAATTTTGACAAGAATTTTAAATTTATTTTTAGTCTGTCGTTTTGTGAATAATCTAGCTGGTTTAAAGTCACATTCTAATCTTTAATAATCACATCCAATCTCTAATAGTCTAATTCTATTCAATGTTTCAGTCATCATTTCCTCAGACCGTTTAATGATACTGTAATAGATTTTGCTGAAGGATGTTTCTCCTTCCTAGGAGAAGTAAGTATACCTTGAACGATGTTAGTCATCTTTACCAAGTCGGCTGAGAATGAGTTACTGACTTAACATACTTCTTTCATATATCATTATTTCATTATTGGTTATCAGACACTGAAGATGTTTATTACCTGACAAAACAGACTTTTTTATGTATTACTGGGGTCTTCTGCCAAATTCGGTGTCCTGTTTCACTCAGTAGAACTCAGATTTAATCAGCAGTTATAAAAGTGTGTAAACTATCATTATATTATTTATTTTTTTATGTTGAAGGCTAGAAAACTGGAATCCAAAGCACGATAAGCGCAATACAATACAGTCCAATACAATTAGTTCCCAGCTTGACATCTCTCCCTCATAATATGTTCTAAAAAGCGTCCCCAGATCTTAAGAAACTTGGGATGGGCATTTGACAGGTTTGAGGTATAGACAAGAAACCATGTTATTAATTCATTTTTAAAGCAAGGAGGGGAAAGTGATTTGATAACCCTTTTTGCTGTAAGCATACCAAACATGAGGGCTCGTTGTAATGCTGGGGGAAGAGTCAAAGAGTAGTTGGAGCAACCTAATATCACTGAGAGACCGTCAGGGATTAGCTGTCTGCTGTATATGTCGCTGTGTAAATGAAAAATGTCATCCCAGAAACTCATGAGCTTGAGGGCAAGAAAGACGACCTATAGGGTTCCCCTCACCTGACTTACACTTATCACAGGTAGCAGAGACAGAAGGAAAGATGCTGTTCAGTTTGGTTATGAATAAGTGCAGCCGATAGGTGACTTTAAACTGAATAGGTGTAAGTGCAGCATTGATAAAACATGCTTTGATTCTATCTAACCCTTTCGCCCATAACTCATCCGAAATATCCTCACCAGTAGCCTTAATCCATGCCTCTTTTATGTGGAGAGAAGGGGTTGCCAGAGAAAGAAGACCAACGAACTGTGAAATTAAATGTTTGGAGGTGGGAATTCTAGTCATAAGGTCATAAAAGTTGTGTTGTTTGAGCATCATATCGAAGTGAGGTAGAGACTGCCTGAGAAAAATGTGTAATTTGCAGATACATAAAAGCTACAAGCCTTTCAGCCCACGACTTTTCCTAAATGTGTGTTTTTGATGTTGACTGAAGCCGAGAAGGTACTAAAATAAAACATACAAGATTTCTGAGCATTTATTCATTTTAGTTAGTTGCCATATTTTACATTATTACCATATGGGCGTTTTTTATCCATTGCAAAATGCATTCGAGATATGAGCTGCCACACAGTCAGGAACACAGCCTCTGATTGGTCGACACATCAGGAACACAAATATGTGAACGAAAATGCGTTCTATGGGTACCCACGAGTCTCCCCTTTACGATAATCATATGCAGTTTTTTTCGTGCAGTATAAATGTGTTATTTGGATATTTGAATATTTCTGCATACTGGGGTCCCTAAACAGTCTCTGAATTACATAAATTGGGTGTCACTGTAAAGCTGAGACTCTTGTGGATCCAATGAGCCCAACTGTATTCATGTATGATGATGTTAGTCCCCATAGGAGACATTTCATTGTATTGAAACGTGACCTCGCTGTATAAAATGACCTGTCGTGACCTCTAGGATAATCACAGCCTCGTGAAACTTTACAGCCACAAACTAGAGACCTAGAGCATTCAGAGGATGGATGGATCAAACTAGAGACCTAGAGCATTCAGAGGATGGATGGATCAAACTAGAGACCTAGATCATTCAGAGGATGAATGGCTTTCCTAGCTAGATTGACAATAAGGGGGTTTCTGAGCAGTTTACCCAACAGAAGTGCTCGCCATCCAACTTCAAACCAACTTCTATTTAATTTATCTTTTATTCATATTGAATATCATGACAGGGAAAGGAAAGTCATTTTCTCTGAATGAAAAAACGACAGCGCACGGGGAAAGCTCCTGTAGGTGAAGCCGCCCTCGTCAAAAGGACTGATAGCGCCTGAAACTCTGCCGACCGTCTCTACCAGGTGAGAGAGGGAGGAGTCCAGTGCGCCGTTCGTCTGCATGCACGCCATGGATGCGTGCTCGCGCTGCAGAGGGCAGAGCTGGCAAGCAGGCTCATGTCTGGAGAGTGAACCGGAGTAACGTTTAACATTTCTTTACTAATAAAAGTGCTAAAAAACACTTTAATATAACGTTTGTCGTCCTTAAATACAAGGTGCAAATCCTTAGTATCCATACAATCGATTTTATATCGATATACGTCTCCCGTGAAGGACAACTTGCCGAGTACCTATCGATGTAGTTGGATCGTGGGAATATAAATCGATACATCGATGTAGTAGATGAATCGTTACACCCCTAATAGTACAAGATTTTCATAAATTAAGATAGATTCACAGCTTGTTTCTATCTATTGGGTATCTCTGCTTACAATTCAAAAGGTATCAGACAAAGAGGACAACATAGTTTCTTGTTAGGTCATGTAAGGACACCGACAGATGAGGGAACATGGAAGGTTGAGAATCTGTTGTGGTCGTGGTTGATGAGGCCCATTATCTATAGAGTAGTCTGTCAGTATTGAAATAATTCCCTAAGATAGGCAAATAAGGAATGTCTTTGTTTTGTGTTGCAGGCACTGAATGGCTTTTCCTCCAGCCCTCGGTCCCCTAAGATCTGTGACAGCCTGTTGTCTGGCTGGAACTGCTGCTCTCTCATCCACTGGCTAAACACGTTCACACATCCAATGTGCTGTGTTCACAGCTGCTCTGGTGTAGCCACATAGAAAATTGGCTGTGATCAGCCAGGCCTGAAAAGGTTCAGAAGTTGAGATGTGTCCAAAATCGCCGGTCTCCTTGAGGCTGTCTGTCACCACCCAAGCCAAGCTTTTATTGATTTGTGGTATTATCTTTCATGCTTCACTTGACATTTGGGCGTGGTCAAGTGTAAAAAACAAAAACTAAATCTGACAGATACACACAGTACACTAACACTTAAAGAGACCGTGCACCCTGATCCTCTCTCTTCATGCTTCTAAAAGAAGTCAGCACACTAGATAAGGCCGCTGTCCTCACACACACAACCTCATGTTGCTGCATAATACAAAGTCTTGACATTCTTATTGGCATGACAGAGCACGCGTCCACACACTCAGATACTCACAAACAGACACACCGTGCACATGTATATACGTGTGCACGCTCAAAATATGCACACAAACCCACCCACTCAGCCTTTTCAGAAGCCGTAGTGCCAGCCTTGTGTGGGCTGTGAACCCTAAAGCTGTTTGTGCATCCTCAGGCTCCTCAGTCCAATCCTCAGCCTTTCCCTCTGACTGCTGCATCCATCCAAAACACTGATAACACGAACCACCAACTTCAAAAACAACACATCTGGGAGATTCTTTTTCAGTTATGCTGTGTGTCAAAAATGTCCAATGAAATTTTTTACAGGGGGATTTTTATTTAATTTCTGCATGACTAACATTTTTTTTCTTTCTTTTTTTTTTCATATTCATTGAGCTGCCCAAGACATTCAGTCCTCTACTGAGCAGAAGCCTGGGTTCAGTGTGTAGATTAAAGACAGCGTTGGTAAAGATTTTAGAAACATTTTTTGTTACATTTGTTGAAATTCTCATTACATCCCGACAGTAATCAATAAATCAAATGCTCTGACATAAAAAGAAAGAAATCTGGTCTCTGTGGCTGTCGCAGGACTGTAATAAACCCGTCCAATCATTCAATCAGCCCGAATGTAATGATTGGACGGGCTACCTGTCTGTCTACCTGTCTGCCTGCGCAAACCCGTGCACTCATTGCGACGACTGTCAGTGTTGCCGACTTGGCGATTTTTTTCTCAGATTTAGGGACTTCTTGAGCTAGTGCTGCTAGTTACTTTCATTGGTGAAGAGTTGGCAAGACTGGGCTCGTTTTTTTCGGTTGGATTATTTTTAAAAATCTAGTGAACTCTTGCTACTTTCTCAAGATCGCCCACCCTGCCTTTAAGGGCCCTGACACACCAAGCCCACGGTCATCCATCGGACAGTTTGGGGCCGTCAGTTTGTGTCTGTCGGCTCTAGTCTCTAGAGTTTTTTCGGCCGATTCATCATGTTGAATCGTCGGTGGCGGCCTTCGGTGAGAGAAATCACTATGATTGGCTGTTCAGCTTAAACCAATCAGTGCACGAGAAGAGAAACGGAAGTGAGGAAAGCAAGCCAACGAGTAAAGTCAAGAGGACACACACAGAAGACTCTTCTCATTTTTCATCTTCATCTCATCTGATCATTCCAACACAGATATTTTCACAGTGACATGAACATCTTGAATGAAGCTAAGTGGTGAGTAAAGTGAGAAACTGGTCGACAGACGTCGCTTTGTTTCATGTACGTATCATAACAACGGCTTGTATATCCGCCGTCCTCGGTCTTCTGGTTTCCCTTTATGAATGATGAATACAGACTACCGCCACCTGCTGGTGTGGAGAGTTATTTCATCTCACACAGGCTCAGAACGTACGTGCTAACTGGCCGTCGGCTGTAGTCTTTGCGGTGTGGTCAATTACAACTTTTTGGCCGAGACAAAGGAGACGTGAGGCGACACAACTGGTGGCCTTCGTCGCTGCTAATTCGTTGATGTCGGGTTGGTGCGTCTGGGTCTCAACACCACCTCAACAGTTGAAACTATTATTGAGCTAAGTGTCTTTTAAAGAGCTGAGGCAACGTGTTTTCCCTGGTTTTCAGAAGGAAAGTGTGGAAGCTACTATTTATCTGAGATGTTTGATGTAGCTTGATGCCTTGTATATAGTGATTCCTCTGTGCAGAAGCAGTATTTATTGTGTTTGCAGTAGTGTTTGTCTCTTTCACGACAGGTGAGCTCCACACACATTGGCCTCGTGCAACCTTTCTAATTTCTCTTTGAGGTTGGCTGTGTGCCAAGCAGCGGAAATAAGGTAGCTACAACTGACCCCTGTGCCCGCTATTAAGGCAGGACCTAGAGCACGCTAGTTACTAGTTATGAAGCACACACACACGACTGTGGTCCCACGACTTTTTATAAAAAAGCCAAAGGGATCTAATTTAGATTTAGAGTGACAGGCCCTGAAAGCAGACTGAAAATGTTAAAAAAGATTACTGTTAAATGTGGACCGGAAGTTGGAAGGTTAGAGACCAGTCGATAATTATTTAGAGACCCTAGATCACGTTGTGATTTCCTAAGGAGAGGTTTAACCACAGCAGTCTTAAAGCTAGTGGGGACAATACCAGTCGTAAGAGACAAATATATTAAGCATTGTAGGTCCCAGCAATGGCCAGAGATCTTTAAAACGTTCAGCTGGTACGGGGTCTAGGAGGCAGGTGGAAAGTTTAGAAGATGAAAACAGCTTAGAGAAGGATTCAAGGGAGACAGTCTCATATGTTCTAAGAGCAGAGGCTGAGATTCAACGTATGAATATTGCAGTGCAGAGTGTTGGATCTCATCTCGTCTATTTTTCTGCAGACGAAGTCGAAAAAAAATCATGAGCCGTAAAGGGTGAGCAGATAACAGGATTGTGTTTATTGTTGCTGATTAAGCGAGAGAAATAAGCTGCTTTGGCAACAGACAGAGCACGCTTTTAATTTAATACACACTTGTGATGTAGAAAACTGAGGTAGAGACGTAGAAAAAACCTTTAAAGTTCTGCTTGACTGTTCGGTCGAGCACATTTTGAGTCACTATTGAAAAATCTGTTGAAAAATGTGTTGAACTCAACCTGATTGAGCCACCTCTACCACTCCGTTCAGGTATGTTATGCTAAAAGAATCCACTAGATGTGTCTTTGAATAGCATTTCTTTTCAGTCCGCCTCCTTACAGGAAGTTAGCAACAAAAAAGTCACTCCAGACATGAGGACTCTCTTTGGTCTCATTTTCAAAGGTAGGCATATTTTTTTCGACATATCCACCTTATTCTCGGGGTGTTACTGTAGAAATGATTGTGTGTGTAACTTCCGGTGAGGTAGCGGAAGTAGCAGTAAGCTTGTTAGTCCCATAGGCTAACCATAGGGGCTAACCGCCAACGGTGCTTGTTGAAAATGCATTTAACTAACAGTAAATTTGCATTTTGTGCGAAGAACTAAGAATTTCTTTGGTTGAGGACAGCCCAACTAAAAACAAAGTCTGTTGTAGTACTTTTTTTACCTTTTTTACAGTACACTTGGTGTTTGTTGTGTATGTTCTACATGTAACACCTGTTATCTGCTTACTGTATTTTCAAAAGATTCGGGTATTTGGGGCAGAGCTGCTTCTTCTTTGCAACAAAACCATCCACTCATCTTGGAAGCATGTTGGAAAAATAAAAAATTCTGTAGGTGTTTCATGTGTGCATCTGTATAGTCTTTGTCAAATGCAATGTCCAACTCCAGGTGCTCTGTTTGTGTCCAGATAACTAGCAGCCCCGGGCACATCATTGTCAGCTGTATCTGGAAGAATAAATGTAAAATAAAATGGCTTACAATTTGTTTTTATTAAGGTTCACAAGTAACCATCACATTAGTTCACACATTATAAGTAACAATATTTCCCACCCACCTGGAGGTAGTATCCACTTTGCCCATTGGGAAGAATGAGATAACTCCCATCACTTCAGCATCTGAAGTCACCATTTGGCCGACCGAGAAACTCTGCAAGTGACATGGCACTCTTTAGGGGACACTTGATCTCAAGGAGCTGTGCTGAGTCCAAAATTCCCTCTGGGCTGGCTCCAAACCAGGGATGGTAAGGACACACCACCAGGCCTTTACTCTCCACAGTGTGCCCTTGAGCCTCCATGAGCTGCATGGCTTTATCCTCATTTTCTTTTCCATATTTAGTTGCAGTATTGCCAGTGAAGGTGGGGTGCAAGTGCTCATTCAGGACTTTCTGTGGGTTAGTCGTGCTCCGTTTGGGGATTCTCTTTGCTGTGCTTCCTTGCATGATGCCGCAGTTGTGATGCACTCTGTACCTGGGTGTCTTCGGTCAACTTCTCCTTCTGAGCAGGGCTTAGTTGAACATAGGTCTCTCTTACAGGTTGGCGTTGCACCGTGTTCTGTATGGGGTATCTGTAGATCACACTGGCTCTGTGAAGATTCATTATTCTCTACATGTTATCTGTAACACTGCTGAAGAGGACCATCTGTCTGCAGCTGAAATAGTGGGGCCATCACAGAGGAATTAACATTACTTTTTTTAATTCTCTCTGATCATGTGAAAGGTTTGGGGGAGACTTCTGCAGATGACACACTAATGGGATCTGGTGTTGATGCTGATGAGCCTGGATGAATGAGGTCTGGTTTATGACGTTTGAAACGTATATGCTTCACCTTTTTCAGCTCTGCATTCTTCCTTGTGCCTGCATTCCACTCCCTCTGCACATCAGTACATGATATCATATATACTGCCCTTTATAAAACACACTCAGCAGTTGCAAACTGTCATTACAAAACACATTTTTAAAAATTAAACAGAAGAATACAATAAAATTTAAATCTTTTTTATTGGAAACATTTGTGCAAAAACCTTGACATTTATACAGAATAAGGAACTACATTAATGTTTACACTATTTCCCAAAAATGAAGTAAAATTAAAAAAAAGAGAGAGAAAGGAAAAACAAAAGGGGGGATAACGAGCAATCAACATTTTTACCTTCCACAGTATTGCAGTTGCGTGGCTGTAAGATCGTCGTGGTCCTGCAACACATGAGCATCCAGCCATTTCTATTTCACCTGACGTTGCAACTAAAACCCAGGCCCGGTGATGTGGGACTTTAAGACTCTGACTAGGCTCTATATCTGCTTTAAGGTAGATAAGGTTGTGTCCCACCTCCTTTAACAAAACACGACCAACCTTGTTACTGTCGAAGTACTGATCTGCCTCGGAGCTTTTCAGATTGTGTTGCTCTGGCTCTATCTATTCAGCGTGGAGAGGTGGTCGTGTTGCTCTGGCTCTATCTATTCGGGGTGGAGAGGTGGTCGTGTTGCTCTGGCTCTATCTATCTGGCGTGGAGAGGAGGTCGTGTTGCTCTGGCCCTATCTATCTGGCTTGGAGAGGAGGTTGTGTTGCTCTGGCTCTATCTATCTGGCGTGGAGAGGAGGTCATGTTGCTCTGGCTCTATCTATCTGGCGTGGAGAGGAGGTCATGTTGCTCTGACTATCTATCTGGTGTGGAGCGGAGGTCGTGTTGCTCTGGCTCTATCTGGTTGGCGTGGAGAGGAGGTCGTGTTGCTCTGGCTCTATCTGTTTGGCGATGCCGGGAAGCTGCTTGACATCCTCCTGGATCCACCTTCTCACATATGTTCTCATTATACGTACTATTTTTTTGTCATATGGATTGTCTATGTTGTATTTTCATTATGTTGTTACTCTTTACAAACGACATCTATTGCACGTCTGTCCATCCTGGAAGGGGGATCCCTCCTCTGTTGCTCTTCCTGAGGTTTCTTCCATTTTTTTCCCTGTTAAAAGGGTTTTTTTTTGGTTAAGTTTTTCCTTATCCGATGAGAGGGTCGTACTGTAAAGGACAGAGGGTGTCGTATCCTGTACAGATTGTAAAGCCCCCTGAGGCAAATTTGTGATTTTTGGCTCTACAAATAAAATTGACTTGACTTGACTTCATCGCTTCACCGTCTGTACCAACGGAGTCAATAATGTAGCTAAATATGCTAGTGTAGGTTATCTGAGGGCACTTCTTCAGGTCGTCCTCCCATCCCTCCAGTAGAAGGCAGAGCTATGATCACATTATCCAGTTTGAGCTGTAATAGGTGGTGTTCACACATGTTTTACTAGATTTTTTAATACATTCGCTCTAGGAGAGACGATTAGCGTATCGTTACCATGGAAAACGATTAAGTCCTGGAAGTTTAGCCCAGAATTCACGCAAGGCATCATGGGGGCTAGGAATAAGTAAAGTTTATTTGTATAGCACCTTTCACAGATACAAAACCACAAAGTGCTTTACATTAATAAAAAAGAAAAATAAGTCAATATTAAAAGTAGCGATGACAAGCGAAGGGCTGTCAAGCTAAAATCACAACAAAACAAACAAATGAGGACAGAGACACATAAACAAGTAACAAGTTCAGAATACAGTCAAGGAAAGGTCAATAAAAGCAGTAAGTAAAGTGGAGCAGTTATTCAGACAGATTAACAAAAGCCTGTCTAAATAAAAACGTTTTCAGCTGCTTCATAAAGATGTCACAGGAGTCTCGGGATCGCAGTGATAGGGGGACGGCATTCCACAGATTGGGCGCGACAGCTTGAAAGGCACGGTCACCTCGGGTTTTGTAGTGGGTTTGGGGGCTGCCAGAATTTTTTGGTCAGAAGACCTAAGAGCCCGATTTGGTGTGTAAGGGAGGAGGAGGTCAGTAATATACTGGGGTGTTTGACCATGCAACGCTCTAAAGGTTAGAACCAATATTTTAAAATGGATGCGAAATTGAATTGTAAGCCAGTGCAGAAGGGATAAAATGGGGGTGATATGTGATCTTTTGTTGTGTCTAGTTAAAAGCCGAGCAGCTGCAATTTGGACAGTTTGAAGACGGTTCAAAGAAGTTTGATTTAAACAGGTAAAAAGAGCGTTACAATAGTCTAAACAAGAATAAATAAAAGCATGAATAATCATCTCCATCTCAACCTTGGTCACCACAGATCTTAATTTAGCGATGTTCCTCAGTTGGAAGAAACAAGAACGACGACAATTCAGCAGGAGCCACCATGTCAAACGTCAGCGCACTACTAATTTCATGGTAATAAATCGACATAATAACAGTACATGGTTTGTATTTTACTTTTACCACGAAGGAACATCTCATACACAGAACCTCAGAAGACTCAGAAGATGAAAACTCTATACTAATACTCTGAACATGCACAGTTTCTCATCAGGTTTCCACAGACAGCAGTGCTGGAAAATGCCCCTCTATATGGCACTTTTGTTTGCTTGGTAATAATAGCACACAGAAGAAGTAAAACCTGACACAATGACTGGGTGCCTGGCAATTTATTTTCTGTATAGTTCATATTGTTTAGTAAAATGTAAATTTTGACATTTGGTGCAACGGATATTAATGACAAAAGTGCCTGTAATAAGCCTGTTTATTAAAACACACCATGGAGAAATTTCTGATCTGCTTAATTGGGCATTTTTGTTATGGAGCAAAGTTATTTATTAATAGTTTCAAAATCAGCAGTGTTTTCAGTAATACAGTATGTTTAGGGCTAACACTGAACCAGCATGACTGACAGCACATTGTTTTATTTAGAGGCGTGGACATGTTCCTAGTTAGCTACAGCTACTTTAACTCTACCCATAGCTGACTAATGACCAATGTGGTCCTGTTATTGTGAGAAGAAAAAAAGACCACGAACAACAACCACAAGTTATCTTCAGTTAAGCACTCCATGCTAGTTTATTACCATGCTTTTCATGAGGCTTTAGAGCAGATAAGCATCATTAAAAATGGCTGTCTAGCAGGCCTAGACACTGCAAGGTGTGCAAAAATTAGTAGACGAACAGCAACTAACCGCAGTGGACTTTATAAAAACTTCATGAAAAAGTCAGGTGTTCCAGCAATACCTGGATAAATTGTTATATATCACCGAGACATGCAGTCTCATTTAGTAAAGCCGTATTTTTTACAAATAACACAAGCAACAGACATAACGTCATGTGTCTCAGTGGCGTAGCGCAGTGACAGAACGTCGTAAGTAAAAATCACTCAACTTTTGGTTTCATGCGGGACACGAATGCCAGCCCCCTGAGCAAAAGTCCTGTGTTGTTTGATCCAACCACCACATGACATTTATAATGAAATGGCCATTACGAAAGGCAAACTCTACTTAGAAAGAAACGGCTGTCAGTAGCGTTGCAGCAGCGCCGCAGCAGCGCCGCAGCAGCGCCGCAGCTGCAACGCTGTCGGTGTGGACGCCACAAGCGTGAGAGATGCAGCAATTCAGTGAGGTAGTAGTCCGGGGCTTATACTACGTTCGTTGCTCTGAGATAATGACGGATTTACATTGGATTTAGTTGAAAGCCTGGTGTGTCTCATACAGACGCTAAAGGGTGCCTTGTATGTTGGTATCAAGACGCCTAGCGGCACTGTCTCAGTGTCGGTATTTGATGCCCTGGGAATGAGACCAGACTCTGCAAGCTTCTGTAAACCTGAACACGCCTAGACTACTTCGATGCTCTTTTCTCCTGTCTCAGCCAAGCAGCCCTGTCACGCCTGCAACTGGTGGAAAACGCTGCAGCCAGGCTGCAAACCAAAACCAACCATATATCCCACATCACACCGATCCTCGCATCCCTTCATTGGCTCCCTGTAAAGTATAGAATAGATGTCAAGATGTCAAGCAGTAGCTTATCATGTACAAGGCCTACATGGTCTTGCATCTTCATACATTTTGAGAACTCTTGCAT
Source organism: Sebastolobus alascanus (assembly GCA_916701645.2). Lineage (NCBI taxonomy): Eukaryota > Metazoa > Chordata > Actinopteri > Perciformes > Sebastidae > Sebastolobus > Sebastolobus alascanus. The sequence continues at coordinate 2,616,417 of CAKAOJ020000019.1, forward strand.
CCATATTCCACCTCTAGACCAGCCTGATCATCCGACCAAGGTCTCTTATTTATACCCCACTCCTTCTGCAAATCCAGGGGTGGTTGTGTAAATACTGAATGGATATCCATGGACTGGATGATTATGTACAGTATGTACATGTAAAGATGTCTATATACTCTATGTAGAGTGAGTATGATTTATATTGACAGTGACATATATGTACATATTAAATTTAACATATTCTTTGTCTTCTTGTACAACTTTACTACAATAAAAAAATGTTATTAAATAAATGGACATTGGGGATGCAGCCATGCACTGAGAATAAAAGGGAAATGTAACTAATATATATATATATATATATATATATATATATATATATATATATATGATCAGATATTATCAGGATTAGCACAATAACAGGTTAATTTTAAGAACATGTGTAACTGACAGAAATACCTTCCTGCTCTCCCTTTTTTTGATGGATCAATATAGCCGGGCGTTAGCTTTATCAAGGGATAGCTTTAAAATAGCTTTATCAGGGGCCCAGCTACATTGATCATCACAAAACGGAAATAAAAAAGGTATTTCTGTCCGTCACATTTGTTTGTAAATAACAACCAGCAATTGTGCTTTAGCCTCTGCTAACGCTAATCTAAGCTAAGTGGATGGAACACCAGTAGATCAATCAATCCCATAATATCGTACTATAATGAAATTAATGACTAGGACGTTTTAGTGTTTGCCTGTACTTTACCATGCAGATGGATGTAACAGTAGTGTTTTAATTAAAATCAGTCTTCGTCTGTAGCACAGTAGATGACTAAATGTTTGATTATATTGTCATAATTGAGACGTGAGATGCTATTTTTTATATGAAACAGTATGCTGGTATGTCTCTCTAACCAGAGGTGATAGCACAAACATTTCACCGGCATACAAAAAGGGATTCAGCCAAGGTCTCCATTGAAATCAGTCCCTTTGAACTCTGATGCCTGATGTTATTTTGTGAGGGGAAAATGATTCAGGAATTCCAAATCTATGTCGCTCTATTCACTTCCCATCGAATGCAATCAGCAAAGCCAAGCATATCCCTGCTTTCATCCTTTTGATCAGAAGGAAAAACAATTTACACTTTTTCATTTCAGAAGCAGTGTGAAATGAAAGCAGGATAAAGGAGAGTCGCTAGAAAGAAAGGGCAAAAGACAGAGAGAGATGGGAAACCGTGGGGTGTTAGCGAATGGATGAAAAGCACTGAGCAAATTTCATTAAAGTGATCTATCATAAACGTGCCCAGCACACACACCACACACACACACAGTCACAGAATTACATGCCTCGAAGAGCCACTCCGTAGCTCCTAGAAGCTGATAACTTAGCCGACTAAGTTATCAGCTTCTAGGAGCTACGGAGCGGCTCTTTCCTGTAGAGTACAATTGAATTTAGTCCACAGATTAAATACAAGCCTCAGACCTAGAAAGGACATGTAGGTATCACCATATACAGTATATAATACAACTCTGGCATAGCAGACATCCTCGCATTACCGCATCACCTAGAGTGCAGCGTGTGGGACACACACTCACACACAGAAATTACAACCATTATTGTATAATCTCCCTGAAGGATCAATAAAATGTTATTATTATTATTATAGCCAAGCTGTATTTTTTTGCAAATTAGATTTCAACCATATTGCATGTTACCTTAATAAACACCGTTTTATTGCAAAGCAAAAATAGTAAGTTACAGCTCAGGAGAAGGGGAGTTGAAGGGTCCAGCCAAATTAAGGATGGGGAAGATCATGGGCCAACTGCAGTATTTAACAAAGTTAAACTAAACTAACCAAAAGGCTGAAAGCAGGACTATCAGCAACATCCTACCCAAAATCAAAGATAACTACAACATAACAAAAACTGGTTTCTTTTGACCTTTCTGCCTCCTTCTCCTGCAAACCCAATGAGCTCAGGTAGGAGAACACCAACAGAGGGCACTCATAACATAGGGGGTTAGAAATATGGGACAAATTGAATGCGACTCTCAGTCTGACTGCACAAACAAAGTGTTACAACTGTTCTTAATGTCCCTTGTACTGCTGTCACGGTGACGCATCCACCCGTCCTCTGCCTCCAGTTCCTCCTCTTCGTCAGCAGTCTGCAGCTGCATATTGCCCCCTATGTTTTGTGCATCTATACAGACTTTCTCCTGTTCTTCCAGACCCTGTTATGCATCATCTGTCCAGTCCTGCTGAGTTTCCCGCTCCCACTGACCTCCTGACCTTCTCAAGTCAAGTACATTTTATTTGTATAGCCCAAAATCACAAATCACAAATTTGCCTCAGGGGGCTTTACAATCTGTACAGGATACAACACCCTCTGTCCTTTACAGTGGGACCCTCTCATCGGATAAGGAAAAACTTAACCAAAAATAACCCTTTTAACAGGGAAAAAACTGGAAGAAACGTCAGGAAGAGCAACAGAGGAGGGATCCCCCTTCCAGGATGGACAGACGTGCAATAGATGTCGTGTGTACAAGTAACAACATAATGAAAATACAACACAGACAATCCATATGACAAAAAATAATACATATAATGTGGACATATGTGAGAAGGTGGATCCAGGAGGATGTCAAGCAGCTTCCCGGCGTCGCCAAACAGATAGAGCCAGAGCAACACAACCTCCTCTCCACACCAAACAGATAGAGCCAGAGCAACACAACCTCCTCTCCACACCAAACAGATAGAGCCAGAGCAACACAACCTCCTCTCCACGCCAAACAGATAGAGCCAGAGCAACACAACCTCCTCTCCATGCCAGATAGATACATCTTCAGCTGCTTCCTGTTAAACATAATAGTCAAGTCAGTTTCACATAGCTCAAAATTAAAAATTTGTCTCAGAGTGCTAATAGCGTGGCAGTTAAGAACAACAACTGTGCATTTTGCGATAAAAGCAATACATATGGCACAGATGTAGGTTTATATGTTATGAAAAGATATAGATATCTGGGCGCTGCAAATTTGGGGCCTGAGGGCCGTGGCAGCCATTTTTCAAAATGGCCACCAAATAGGCGTTTAATATTCCAAAGTGTTGCAGAAAACTGATTAAATGACTCTTTGTGATTTCCAAGGTGTGTTCAAGCTGATTACATCAGATGTCAGAAGATCAGAGAAATGTTATTTTTTCCCTCTTTATTGTTTTAGGGTGCTTTTTTATAGCTTTTAACCTGAGAAAAAAAACCTGACATAATAGAGCATTGGAATGGCCATCACAAACTCATATCATCATGTTCTAAGCCCTGATACACTTTCACAATTTATTTGAATTCATTAATTAATGTATTAATTAGGGCCCGAGCACCGACCAGGGGTCAGCGAGGCCCTATTGAAATCGCTATGTTTATTATTATTCTTTTTCTCCGAAATGAATCGCATTTTTGAGGGGCTAAACATATTTTATGGGTTTCGCGTATGGGCGTGGCAAATCGGGTCGCTAGCGCCCCCTATTGAGTAGCCCTGGTGACACGTTTCACCTGGATGTATGAAATTTGGTAGGTATATGTAACATGTTGAGACATGTTGAGGTATACCGTAAACCCAACAGGAAGTCGGCCATTTTGAATTTAAGGTAATTTTTTTACCATTTCCAGGCGCTGTACTTTAACGAACTCCTACAAATTTAACCCGATCGACTTCAAATTTGGTCAGTACAGTCTTAAGACTTTTGTGATGAAAAGATGCTCAAAGCTTCAGCTTTTATGGAATTATGTTGCCGTGGCGTGGTTGCAAAAAAGCGCCTTTTGCCAAAAAACAGGAAGTTGTTGTAACTTCAGCAAACGTAATATTTCTTATGCGTGATAAAAGTCCCGGTGTGACGACATCCACATCCAAATTTTCGGTCGAAGTCAAATCGCCACCTACTGGTAACAGGAAATGTCATGTTTTGCATATTGATGTACTCTGGCTCACAAATGAATTAGATCTACCTCAAATTAGGTCAGAAAAGCCTTAAGACCTTGATGATGCTTCCTGTCTAAAATTGTGAGTTTTCGTCGAATGGCGACACAGTGGTGGCATGGCGAATTTCAATGATGAGCGTCCCGGCCTGAAGACATCTACAGACCCATTTAAATCATACTCATAGCGCCACTTAGTGGCAACAGGAAGTTACAGTCGCTATATTTTGGCGTACTTTTCTTAGCAGGTTAACCAGATCCACCTCAAATTTGGTCACAACAATGGTAAGACCTTCATGATGCCAGATGGCGAAGCTTTTGAGTTTTTGTGAAATGCCGTTGCAGTGGTGACGCAATGTTCGACATGAAACAGGAATGTGTTCTTGAGGGGTTAGGGTTGATTAAAAATGAACGAAACTTCGCACACTCATTAAAAGTGCTAAATTGTGTTAACGGATATGGTTTTTGTGCTTGGGTGTGGCAAGGGGGCTCGATAGCGCACCCTACAAAATTTCAATGAAGTAGCCCTCACGGTACGTTCCACCTAGAAGTACGAAATTTGTTAGGCACATGTATCACATATAGACTTTAAAAAAAGTTTTAAAAAAAGTTTTTTTTTCATGTATTTTTGGCCATTTCCAGGCTCTGTACTTTAACGAATTCCTCCTACAGATTTAACCCAATCGACTTCAAATTTGGTCAGTACAACGACGTTGACGTGGCGTGGCGGAGAATTTACATGATTCACCATTAAGCAACAAACTGTTGTAACTCGACTGCACTTGGTCAAATCTGACGCAAACTTGACCTACTTCATAGCAGTCCAGGCCTGAGGATGTCTAAATGGCATTATTGACTCATAGTCATATCGCCACCTACTGGCGACAGGAAGTCAGCGTTATGTGACAAACATCTGATTTACATGAAATTTACATTGTGTGATCTACACTTGATAATGAGCAACATAATGGATTTTTAGCGCGTGTTCTCTAGCACCACATATTGGACACAGGAAGTGGTGAAAAATTTAGCAATCAGTCATTTCCTGTGCAACTCAATCCACGCAGGAAATAACGTCCAACTTGTGCAGGCAGTGTCCGATGGTCACAAGAATGTAGGGCTGCTTCGATCGGCGTCCCGCAAGTAGCCCCGACGTGCGTAAAGGTGCGAGGGCCCGATCAATGCTGCTTTCAGCTTTAATTCATTTTTATTTCTGATACATGACTAGAACAACTTGACACATAGTGCTGAGCGGCATCTCAAATTAATCTTCAGGTTCCCAGCTTTCAGATAATGTACACCACTTCTATGTAGCATAAATTGTTGACTTTTTATCTACCCCTGAACATCCCCTATCCCTCTAAAAAAAAAGAGTTTGGAATGGCAAGAGGTCAAGCTATGTGTTTTTATGAATCTATGTGTTGTTATGTGTTGTTATGAAGCTATGTGTTGTTATGTGTTGTTATGAACACACACACACACACACACACACACACACACACACACACACACACACACACACAGTGACAAACCGGGGGAACTGGACACACAGGGAGAGGGAAAAAAGGGACACACACTAGGAAAGCTGGGGGCAGGGATGGAACCGTGACACTCTTCTTCATTTTCAACGATCTTTTAAATTCTGCTGTCCAACTTGTCCAGATATCTCTGCCCTTTAAGAAAGCATTCTTTTGATCAACCGAGTCTTTGAAGTTTTCTGACAAAATGAAAAAAGAAGAAACGCACAGAAGCATTCATTTGGAGAAAAACAAAATTTTGGACAAGGATCGCGTTATAACATGAGGAACAGTAATGAGATAAAGATCACGTAATTGTGTGAAAAAATGATGATGATGAAACCAAGGTTTGAGGTTTGCCTCATAAAATACGAAATGGACACAAGAGTAGGGAGCGAACATGTTTCCTCTTCAGTTCACAGGCAGCGACCACCGCCAGAGCCCAGAAGATCAAAAATGCATATTTCCTTCAACCACAAGAGGCCACACTTGTTCTGCACCGAAGTAAATACATCTGTCACCGTGAAGTTAAAAGGCTCGTTTATTTCTCATAATAATCTTTATAACGTGATCTTTGTCCAATTTTTTCTCCAAATGAATGGAATGGGCTTCCAACAACAAACCAATAATGAAATATTTTGAAGAGATAATTAAGTCCTTTATCATCAATCAATCAAACTTTATTTATATAGCACCTTTCAAGCAAGTCAAATGGAATTCAAAGTGCTGTACAGACGATTGACAGAAATCTAGTGTTAAAAATGGATTTAGAGACTAATGCACACCAAAACAACCAATATAAAAGTTCATTGAATAAGAAAGCAATAAGAGATGGGTATTTGAGATAATAAAAGATAAATAAAATAAAAGGAAATAAAAATAATAAAAATAAATAAATAAAAATTATGAAACTACACAAAATAAGCAGATTGTATTAAAATAATAAAATTTTAATAAAATAAAAAAGAATAAAAGAGATAATAATGATCAGCAATAAGATGTTGTTTCAATAAAATAGAGTAAAATAAACACTATAATGATGATGATGATAAATAAAACAAGTATAAACAACAAAAGCCATAAAATTATAAATTGTTTTATTTAATTTTTTATTACTATAAAACACTACATAAAAGCCAGACTAAATAGATGGGTTTTAAGTTTACGTTTAAAAATATGAATATTTTCAGCTCCTCTCAGTTCCTCTGGAAGGTTGTTCCAGCGGATGAAAGCAGCATCACCAAATATTTCTGTTCTGCTTTGCGGAACAACTAAAAGAGAAGAACCGGAGGATCTGAGGGGCCTTCCTGGTTCATAAACCAAAAGCATTTCTGCGAGGTAGTCTGTTGCAAGGCCATGTAGTGCCTTATAAACTAATAAAAGAATAGTCTTAACATTAAACCACCTGTCTTTCTATATCCACACATTTGTGATAACAGTTTGCTAGCGTAGTCATACCCCAGCAAACTAAGAACATGTCGTTAGCATCAAAATTAAGCTTCCTATTGTTCCTATATGTTAGTTAATAAGTATAACACATCAATTTTGCATTGAAACCTATTTGAGCACAGTGCTGTATGTGATTTTGCAGGCCACATCCTGGAATGTGGAAGGTAGTAGCAGTTTACGATATTACGAATCCCACTATGGCGAAGGCATGACCCACCCTCCTCTTTTAAAAAGGCCATCTCTTGATTCCTCTCTTGACCATTTTAGACCCATTTCTAAGCTCCCATTTTTAGCTAAGGTTTTAGAAAAGGCTGTAGCGGATCAACTGCTAGCTTTCATTCATGCAAACAATATTTTTGCGAAATTTCAATCTGGTTTTAGAAAAAAAACGTATTAGTGAAACTGCTCTTCTCAAGGTCTTAAATGACTTGAATTGCTGTCAGCTGATGCTGGCCAGAACTCCATTCTTATTCTCCTGGATTTAAGCACAGCATTTGATACCATTGACCAAAATATCTAATATATAAGTTCTACAGACTGACAGGTAACTCTGTGATTGTCATCCTGTCGTCATCCTGTCGTCATCCTGTCATCATCTGGACCCACATGGGGAAATCAAGTTATGGTGACAGACGTTTATGCAGCATTTTAATGCTTCTGATGTTTATATTTATGTTCTTTAATTACTAAGTGATTATAAGCATTATTAGTATTATTAGACTGCAAATCAGCCACGTTATGACGAGTAATAATAGAGACAGGACTGGACAAAAGCTCCTTTGCTCGCTCCCAGATGACTGGTGCAAACGCATAGTGCGAACGTCGGGGAGCGCACGGACACGTGCATGAGGCAATATTACTGTGGGAACGCTGTCACACATTTTAATAGAGTTAATGAACCGACAATGTACAGAGTCGGATACAAGCACAGCAGTTTTAACACATTTTGACCTGTTAATCAGGGAAAATACACACGCTGACGTGCTTCTATACATGGCCTTAAATACTGATCAATAAGATCACTCGCTGAACCGATTTCATGATCAGCAGATGGATTTATAAGTAGTTTAGCTTTTGAAATCATGCTAAAATCACCTGCTGGTGGTTGGTTCGCTTGCTTTCACAGGTTTCGAATGAATCTTTCACACCATTGTTATGTGTGAAAGCAACCTTAGCGACCTGTTTCGCTAGCAACGGGAGAGAATGGAGAGAGAAAAAACATCATAACAAACCGTAATCTGCTCACAGGACCACATGTCACAGATCCTGGCTTCCTTCCATTGGCTACCTGTTGCTTTTAGAATTGATTTTAAAATATAAGTGATTACTTACAAAGCCCTGAGAGGCCTCGCCCCAAGTTATTTATCAGATCTATTATTGCCATATGTTCCTTCCCTCACCCTGAGATCCTCGGATGCATCATTCCTTGCGGTTCCAAGGTCCAGATTCATTCACAAAGGTGATAGATGCCTTTGCAATCGGGGCACCTAGACTATGGAATGACCTGCGTGAGGAGATTTGGGGTGCAAACCCTGTCATGTCTTTTAAATCACTTTTAAAAACACCCTCTTTTAGAATTGCTTTTCTGTGATTTTCTTTATGTTTTATGATATTTCAGTTGTTTTACCCTTTGGGTTTTTATGTGTTTAGTTATTGGCTTTTAGTACATTTCATTATCCTTGTGTTTTAAATGTGTTCTGTTTTTATTGGAAAGCACTGTGTAACTATGTTTTGAAAGGTGCTACATAAATAAAGATTATTATTATTATTATTATTATTATTATTACTCCACCTCTGGCCAGCGCTAAGGTCTGTACTATGAAGCGAGTTCAACATACCCAGGGTATCTTCTCCTTATCTGGCTTCACTAACCCTAACAACTGAGATCCCGCTAAGAGCTCCTACGACGGTGGTTATTAACTCGGTAAATCAACCCAGGGTTTGTCTATCTGGCTACGAGCACGTTCACATAAAAGTGGCGGGGTTTGCAGCATCTGACCAATCACAGACATGGACACGTCTGCTGTCATTAAACCAGTCAGATTTTGCTACGACCGTTGTGAGCCAATTATCTCGTTGCTGTCTAAGTTTAAAACTGGTCCTTGCTCTGCTGTCATTTCAGTGTCGGATGGATGAAACCCTCCTCCACCCTCCTCCACCCCATTCACCTCTGGTCTCCATCACAACCAGTCTTCACACTTGGTCCTTCCTCGTAGCTCATTAGAAGTTCTGCTCCACATCTCATCCATCCAGATCTTCAGCATTGCTCTTCACCCGTTCACCGCAGTGTCTAGACTCTAGACTCCATCAGGGATATTCCTGTACGGCTGATGGCATCAACTTTCCTATTGTGCATTACGTCAATAAATTCTTATTATTCCTTATGCATCTCTTCAATTAAGTCTCTCCTGATTGAAATGAAGTCATTTTCAGTGAGGCTGTGGTGGTCAATATTTTACAGACTTGCCCCTAACTTTACCCAAAACCCTTTCAGTGATTATTTTGGGCTGCTGAATTGAGAGATTTTAAGATTTTTGTAACTACTTTCTTCCGATGAAATGGTCCCAATGAAAACTGTTAACAGTGTTTTGTGGATTTTTCAGAGGAAGCAGGAGTTGTTGCCGTTGAAATTTTTATTAATGTTGTGAGCACCACAAACAAAATGATTCACCTCCATTGTACTGGGGTGAAGGTAGAAAACTGTAGCTGTGTAAAACCATTGCAAACATTAGCATGCATTGTTTCTCTTTTCATGTTTGGAGGCTACAAGGGGTTTGCATCTTTCCCTCTCAAGACGATTCGATACACATCTCGATACATGGTCTGCGATACGATACAGTTAACCATGTAACGATTCGATACAGTTCGATATAGCACTACTTCGATCCAATTCGGCTTCAATACGATTCAGTTCAACTTAATTCAAAGTATTCTCATGACGTGTCATAAATTTCCTATACCAATATGGCTCACTGCGGCTCATTGGCCATGGTTGTAATTTAAAGGCAGGGTTGACGATGTTCTCCAGTATACACTATTTGTTATATTGGTTGAAATGGTCTTTACACCCCGACAGCGATCCATTACTGATGAGCTCTGAAACAGGACCGGAAAAGAGCCGTCATCTGTAGCTGCTGTAATCCTATAAAAACGTCTACCAATCACTGCCTCGAGGTCAGCTTGGAAAGAACCAATCAGATGCCTCCCTGCCTCCCTGCTCGTACTCTACCCTTAGCGTGCACCAGCCTGAACTCAAAGCATGTCGCCACCGCACGTTTACTGGAGAATGGAAGAGAAAACTCAGCCCTGCAGTAGCACTGCACAGGTTACTTGTCATGAGGTAGCGTTGTTAAGTTGAGGTCCTCTCTCTGCTCTGTGTCTGTGAAGTAGTTACGATGCGGCGGTGCTAGTGCATGTGTGAGGGGGGCGTTGCCTTGGAAGGAGCCCCGAGGGGAGGGGGTGGGTTTAGACGGAGCTCCTGAGGCGAAGCTACTTTCAAATTATGCTAGCTTTCCAACATCGTCAACCCTATCTTTAATGATAATAACCTTTAATTTCAACTATTGTTTGCCTTATACCTGTCATCAAGATGTGATGAAATACGATGAATTAGTGACATGGTGTCCCACATTGTGAAACTATAAGGCAAGATCCTTTGCTAACCATTTGCTCAGGCTAAAGTGAATTACATGAGAATGAGTGTCCATGGCATGCAAGAGTTTGCCGTGAGTCAAGTTTGAATACCTGCAGCCGTTAACGGCACAGAGGCAACGTAAATAACAATACAGACTGTTTAAAGCCACCTTCCTCATGTTAGCTTAACTTGATATGGCGTTTCTCAACTCAGTTACCAGTGGTGGAAAGTAACTAACTACATTTACTCAAGTACTGTACAAATTTGAGGTACTTGAGTATTTGTATTCTCTTCTACTATATACCTCTACTCCACTACATCTCAGAGGGAAATGTTCCTACTTTTTACTCCACTACATTCATGACAGTGACTTTCCAGATTCAAATTAACAGTACAAAATCTTATCAATAAAAAAATTATGATTTATTATATCAATAAGGCTTTATTTGTCCCCTGGTGGAAATTCACAAGCTACCCAGCAGTATGTAAAGTAAAATATAAAATATAGATAAATACATTAAAATTACCAACTGCAACATTAAAGAAATGAATACATGCAACACATGCGTCAATAATTATAATCCAATAATATAATATATAGCCTATTATTATGCAATAAAATGTATTTGTTTATCAAAACTAGGTGTTGTTTTATCGTTGTATTCTAATCTCAAAATGCTCTTAAAGGCTTCATTTGTATATTAAAAATCACTAAAACATTATTTTACTTTCTGCCCCCTCCCCCTCTCTGAGTTTAGTCTCGTATCTTGTCACCTTTTTCACTACTCAGGTCTGCATTAGACAAGAAGTGGGAAAATATATTTTTTTCGCTATTGTAATTTTGGTGAACTGACCCTTTAAAGTAAAACTGGAATGTCGAGATTACTCTGCATAGTTAAGCATCACAGGTCCCTTACATTCTACATCCTTTCTGTTTCCTCCCATTATTCTCATTCTTTCATCTGCAGCAGATTTCCTGCTGTGTTTTTGTTCATCTTCCTCTGTCTTCAGTCCCCCCCTACCTACACCAAGTATTCTGCTATAATTTTTAATCTTGCTCTTTTCTCTTTCTTTCTTTCTTACTCGCTCTGCTCATCCCTCTTCTGTCTGTGTTGCTACATCCACTCATCATCCTGCTGTCATCTCCTATGGGCTACGGTCCAAACCAACACAGATCAAAGCCTTCCACTGCTCGCAGAGGCCACCAAGATCAAAGGGTGGATATATACAGTATATGCCCACTCCCTCACACACATACTGGATAAATCCCTTCACACATCTACACAGGAACTCCGGTCCAACTGATAGAGTTGGTCTAAGATGATGCAGAGGAAAATGTTTTTCAGCAATTCAATTTGCATGTGTCTGTTTGATGAGTTATTGATTACATAAGCTGATGGGAAACTTTACCCTCCGCGCTGGCGACAGCCGTGACCGGAGCCATGATGTTTTTGGGTTATCTGTCTGTCTGTCTGTCTGTCTGTCTGTCTGTCTGTCTGTCTACCTGTCTGTCCATCCGTCCCATTCTCATGATATTTCAGAAACACCTGAAAGGAATTGCTTCAAATTTGGTACAAACGTCCGCTTGGATCATAATAATAACTGGATGGCACCGCCGCTCCGCCTTACTTCCAATTTTTCCAGTGGCCACTTGCGGAATTGCAGCGAAAAATCCCCCGACAGCCTAAAAAGCATTTTCCCCCATAGACCACCACTGTAAAAGAGACGTCTGTAAAACTGTTGACAGAACACCTCTAATGTCACAGTTTAGGAAAGCAGGTTTGGACCCAAGTGCAGACAGACAGTTACACATTCACATGTATATATGTAAGCTCACTGAATCCCTGGAATCACTCTGTTGCTATTAATATGGACTGTTATTACGTTATTATATATGTCTTGAAATAATAAACTGAATGAACTTAGTGCTCTGCAAAAAATGTTTTAGTTTTTTTTAGATATTACAATACAATGACATGGGTTTACTTGTAGTGCCACAGAGTATTACCAAACAAATCTGAAGTTCCCCTCAGCTCTACAGAGGGTTTTAGGGTTTTTAGCTCATTGTTTTGGTTTAATGGCACACAGATACTGTTTTGGCTCGGACTCACTGCTCTCCTCAAGCTCACATCTAGCTGCAAAAGACAGCTCTTTTCCGTGAGGAAGCTCTGATAAACTGTTTGCTAACATGTTAGCCATAACATCTTTATAAGGCAATGTGTCAGTGTTATGTTCACAGCTTCCTCTGCTGCCCCAAAGTAGCAGGAAAGAAACAATTATCAGGCTACTGCTATAAAATTGCCTCTGACATGCCTCTGATCCCCGGCTCCTCCAGTCACATGCCCAAGTGTCCTTGAGCAAGCTACTGAACCCCCAAATGTCTCCTGAAGGCTGAGCCATCGGTGTGTGAATGAATAGAAAGGAGCTACAGTATATAAAAGTCCATTTACCATTTATTTTCATTCATTTCATACACTGTAAACAAATGTGTTTTGGAATGAAAAGACAGCATAATACAGCTACAGTAGGCTACATATTTCAGAGTCACTTTGATGACACATTGTATAACAGCAAGGATTTTCATTTTCATTTCAGATAGCTACATGAGAAAAGACTAGTTCATGTCTAAATAACAAAAATCTAATTTTAAATGAATATCCTACATCTTATCTGCTTTATTGTTATTATTATCATTATTATTATTATTATTATTATTATTATTATTATTAGATTTAGTATAGTGGGTTTGTGGTGTAGATATATTCACTCGCTGCAAGTCTCTAAACTAAGCAGTTTCTCATATGTAGTGCTTCACAAGCTGCCAAGTTTAATAAACCTAGCTTTTATAATTTGATGTCCCCATTTTTCATTCTATTTTATTATCGAATATGTTACCGAACACTAGGAACCTTTGTCTCCTGACTGTTGTTTCTACCCCGACATAAAAACAAACGCTTGGTGTCATTTCCGGTGGGTCAGGTCTCATGCCAGCTTGTGGCTTCAGCTGCTTCTGCTATCAAACTATTTCGGTCATCAAACTATGTGCTTGAGAGCGCGTGACGTTAATCAGCTAAAGTCGAGCGTCATAATCCCGGTGACGTCATCGGCCGGAGGAAACCTCCGTCGTTGTCCGTCAGAATGAGCTGTTTGCCGCTGAAGAGGAGCTACAGGGAGCTGCCGGTGTGGGTGGTGGAGGACCATCACGACGTGAGTTACACCGGGGAGCGACAACATGGCGTCCTGCGTGTTTACACACACAGCTAGCTGTAACCTTAGTTTATTACTGACAGTGAACCACAGCCAACAGCGATGAACAATACCTGAGGGATAATGCTTATTATTATATAGAGTCCGACATCAGAGCTGCGCCCATAGCAACGGTCTGTTATACATGGCAACGGTCTGTAATACATGGCAACGGTCTGTTATACATGGCAACGGTCTGTTATACATGGCAACGGTCTCTAATACATGGCAACGGTCTGTTATACATGGCAACGGTCTGTAATACATGGCAACGGTCTGTTATACATGGCAATGGTCTGCTATACATGGCAACGGTCTGCTATACATGAGAAAAACTTCAATATGATGAGATGTTTCCACATTTTTGCTCATTATTATGAGTTTGTACTAGTATACCTACTATTATTTTGATAGTGACAGTTAAATTGGAGTTTTTAATTTATTGGCATTTGTTTTTTTCAAACGTGTTTTTTGTAATATTAGCAGTTTTAACTAGTGATTTCATTTGTGTCACTAACTATCTAACTATAATGGTGCCTTCAAATGAAACTCGTGAGCTCGTGTTTACAACGTGGAAAGTCGTGTACACCATATGCTTGGCGTTCCAAGTGGTTAAGTCGTGAGAACACCGCTGCTAAGCAACGGCAATATTAACTTCTTAATGTCTAGAAGCCACAGAGGCTAACAATTTAGCAAGCTAGCAAGTGGGTAACATAATGCAGTAAATGCAAAGGTATAATGACAGAGGAGAAAGATGAGGCCGTTGGCAATATTAACATTTTCCTCAGACCTATTATAAAATTACGAAGAAAAACAATATACGACTAAAATTACAATATATTAACTTATTATGCACTGAAAAATGAACTTCCATGGCCTCTGCCATTTCTGACAACGTCAACAAACACGTCACAACTCTTGAACTCTGAGCTTTCGGAAACTTTCCACTTACGAGGTTGTGAATACCACAAGAGGGGGGCGTTCATATGGACTCAACTCGAGAACACGGTAAACACGACCCCATCTGAAGGCACCATATCACTATGTCAGTGTTGTTGTCACCACTCACGCTTTAGCCAATCACCAGCCTCTTACAAGCTCTTTACTGCACACTTACTGTACCAACGGTAGACCGTAGACAGGTCAGATATCAGCCGACTACAACATGGGAAAGGAGAGCGACCTCTTCATGGAATGTATTTAATTTTGAAGAACCACAAACATACTACTGTCATCTGAGTGATTATCTGAGCCCGTGTTTCTTTCAAAGTTCCCACATCTTGGATCTTTAACTGTAGCTGCTGTGCTAATAGTGTGAGTGGCAATGCACTGCTGCACCAAGAGTTATCAAAATGGGATAACTGTGGGTGTTGGGTGTGTAAATGATTCCTGTTGAGTCACCACTGGTCTTATTACATGTCTGTCTGATGTGTCAGTTAACAATGTAATTTGTGCACTTTTTGAAAGAAGAAAGAGTTAATGAATCACATGTAAAGGATTGTGTTAGGATAATTCTGGTCAGCCAAATAACGTAGATATTATAGCAGTTTTCTCATTACATCATGAATCATAGAAGATCTTAAAGGTCCCATATTATAAAAAAGTGAGATTTTCATGTTTTTGTATTATAAAGCAGGCTTAAGTGATATATAAATAATGTGAAAGTATCGAAACGCTCAATCCACAGGGAAATACACACAGCCCAGATTCAGAAACTGTATTTGAAACAAGCTGTCAGGATTCCTGTCCATTTGTGATGTCACAAATATACAATATTTAGACCCTTTACACAGATTTAAACGTAAACATTCTAAATGTGTCCCAGTTTATTCCTGGTTGCAGTGTATGTGAATGTCATCAGCTGACAGGAAGTACACATGGACCCAAGCTGTTGCCTAGCAACGCAATTCTGTTGCAATTTCGTCACAATTCTGCTAAAAGGGAGCGTTTAAGACAGAGGGTAAATACAAGCAAATTCAGGCCGACAGTATGAGGAAAATAAAGGGTTTTATTGAACATTACAGCATGTAAACATGTTCTAGTAGAAACACAAAATACAAGTATGAACCTGAAAATGAGCATAATATGGGACCTTTAAAACTGCTTATTTTCCTGTGTGTTTACTAGGTGGTGGGTCATATTTATCGTGCTATTGCATCAAGACACCTCCCACTGAAGAACATAAAGATGGTTCATTTAGACTCCCACCCTGATCTGCTCATCCCTGTCAACATGTCTGCTGACACAGTCTTCGATAAGGAGAAACTCTTCAGGTATGTACAGTTACAAGCCAAGCGTTTCCCTTCAGGCGGGGTCAGAGGGCTGGGACCATAGATCTCTAACAGTAGATGCAACATTACGTCATAACTAATGGGATAACCGTCCGCCATCTTACCTGGGATTGTTAACAATCACTTCCTATGGGCAGCAACTTGTTGTCAGCTGTTCAGCACTAACTGCTTTACCAAAAGGACCAAAGAGATCAGGGAGGCCGGCGACACCTTCCACACGTCAGTAAAGAGTAGACACAGTTGTCTTATACTCATTACTTTGAATACAAAACAGTAGGGATGCACCGATCAGACTTTTTCAGTCCAGATAGCGATACGTGGGCTTTGGGTATCGGCCGATACCGAGTACCGATCCGATACCAGTGTTTAATTAATGCGCTGTATGCCTCACTGTGTGGAAGTGACTAGGATCATTCTTCTACGTGGAAGCCAACATCAGGCTTGACTTAAACATTGCTTTCCTAACTTTATAGAACAAAATGTTACAAATAAATACATAGATATAAATTAACTAAATTGTTATTTATTATTAAAATAATATATCGTGCACCAGCAACTTGGTAAAACATTTTCAAAACTTAAACAGGAATTAAAATTACACTATATAATGTATATAGTGTATAAACATAGAATCGAATTGAATAGATCAGCCCCATTGTCCCCGATATCTGATCCAGCTATTTGAGTCAGTTATTTTGTATTTCTTAACAGCAGATACTGTATGTGTCCAAGACAAATTTCCTTCAGGACAATAATAAATAAAGCCTATCTTATTTATTTATAATATTACTGATTGTATAGTCATAAGAGTGAAAAAAAAGAGTTAGTTAGCTACAGAATCAGTGAAATAAATGTTACTCAGTGTCATAATTCATGACTTTCAGTTTAGTGTTCAATACAGAAGGTTAATATGAGGTCCACTGTGAGGATAGAAAGTCTTGTATGATTGTATTTAAAAACATACAATAATGTTTAATGTTACTGAAGGTAATGTAGTGATTAATTGTGATATTGATTTTGGGTCAAGATGCCGATTCCAGACTAACCCAAACCAAAACAAGAGACCCGGTACCGGTTAAGTGAGAAAATATGTCACCTTGTTTTGGGTGAACCAAGCTGTTAGCTGTGAAGCAGCATCAGGATGGTTGCATTAACAAAAATAGACTGGTGACACTGTCCAGGGTGTACACTGCCTCTCACCCAGTGCATGCTGGGATAGGCCCCATTACCCTGCAGCCCTACACAGGATGAGTAGTA
Source organism: Sebastolobus alascanus (assembly GCA_916701645.2). Lineage (NCBI taxonomy): Eukaryota > Metazoa > Chordata > Actinopteri > Perciformes > Sebastidae > Sebastolobus > Sebastolobus alascanus. The sequence continues at coordinate 2,633,749 of CAKAOJ020000019.1, forward strand.
CAGGTAATGGATGGATGGATGGATGGATGCTCTAAAAGACAGACTGCTTCATCGTATTGGACTCCACTAATCCCTGATTGATTTTGTTGTTGTTTTTTCCAGTGAGTTGAGTATAGAGAACTGGATAATGCCCATGGTGTATGCTGGCCATGTGTCATGTGTGGCGTGGCTGCATCCATACTGGGCCCAGCAGATCATAGAGGGAGAGCACAGGATGGCTGTAGGAAGAGACTCATCCACCACCACCATCAGGTAGGATGTGCACTAACCTAGGGGTGACCCCGAGTAGTCGAGTATTCAACGGCTCGATCTAAGGAGCCTGCCAATCTCACAGCCGAATCGTCACAGTGGCGGGAAAATGTTGTTATGAAACAAAAGATCATTCCATTGGGGCTATATGGGGTTGCTGAATGTCGGATTTTACATAGAACTGCTTGGTTTCTCCCAATAAATCACAATATATAGCCTATTTTGGTATAAATATCAGCCTATTTATAATACTGTTAGGGCCGAATGTTCTATTTATAACCACAATAAGCAAGCAGCCTAAGAAACCGTGTCTCTCTGTCCGTCTATCGATTATTTCCATTATTCAGAAACAAGCGATAGTCACATGCATCTGTATCTGTGTTGTTTTTACTGTTGTTCTATAGATACATGAAGCTTAAACAGAAAAAAAAACATTATTCAACGATGAGTCGACGATAGGCAAGACTTGACCAATCAGATTCGACTGTGTAAATTCTTAGTCCAGGACATCCCTACACTCAACAGATCAACTCAACATCTTTAAAGGTGCTAAATACAATATCCAGAGCATTAATATAGCATCAAACAACTATTGTCTATGTAAAGATATAGAGGAGTAATGTCTACCTGAGCAGAGAATGAAGTCTCTCTCCCTCTGTGTCTGTTGTAATCAGAGCTTCTCTGTGCTTTGTTGACATAGCCGGGCCGGCTGCGTAGTAGTCTGTTTGCAGTCTCAGGGAGGGCCTTCCTGTAGAGCTTGACAGGAACTCCCACATAGATCATTGGTTTACGTAGAACAGGACCACCCAGTAGCTGCTGACTCTTTGTTTTTGTCCAGTAACTTTGTTGTCCTGTTCGTGTCAGTCAAATCAGTGGCTGTGCATTCGTCTCTTAGTACGATGTAACTCACTTTTTGTCAAATTCCTAAACCATTTTACCATGATATGTGACTGCGATGAAACAAGTGGGGCAAACTAAGCTAACTAATTGCTTAGTGTTACATTAACATAGGTTAACATAGGTACATTTGATCTAACAAATCTACTTAGCTTGCTAGCTTAACAAATATATCTTCTAGCTAGCAATTCAACATCCATTTATGCTAATAAAATAATGATGCTGGTAGCGTTAATTCTCTTTATTTTAGCTACATGGCATGATTTTGAAGGAAGGAGCTGCCTCGGATACTGGGGACAAATCTTGGGTATGACTGCACTTTTTGCTGTAGGCTAGGTGCCTACGCACAAATTCACAATATACAAATATGTGTGCTTGAACTGCCACCATGAACTTCCATATGTCCTTCCATAGCCTACACAAGATAACTATTGACCATATCATAACATATGAATAAAGCTCATCTTGGTTTATTGTTGTCTGCTGGCATTTTTTTCTGTGTCTTTACCATGAAGTACGTACGGTAACAACGGCCAGAACCAGCTGTGCATTGAGAAAATAGAGAAGAAGAATAAGTGGGCGTTACTGTAGCACACAAGCCAATCAAAACAGTGGGCGTTCCTGTCCAACGCTAAAGCAACGCCCCTCCGCGGCTGCAATCAGTTCCGTTTCCGGCCGCAAGTGCTTTCAGTGCATGTCAGCGGCTCTGCATTTTGAATTTAGCACCTTTAATTAAAGCCCCTCACATCCATAGTCCTCCCAAACAGGTGTTTTCACTTTTGACTTCTTCTCAGGACTGTTTGGGTAAAACAATTTCCCCTGCTGTCATTGTGCTACATATGAGTTTTGTGACTTCATGTAGCTCCAGCACAGCTTGAGCCTGACAGGAGGTCTAACCAGCCAGAGTGATTGAAGCACAGGACCTTTAAATGTAGAACAGATCTTTCTCTTTGGTCCGTCATGTACTCCACTTCCTCTCTCTGTCTCCCCTCTTCCCTCTGCTTCTCTCTCTGTTTCTGTGCAGGGTGACCAGTAAAGACAACTACTTCCTCAGTGATGGTCTGTATGTTTCGGAGAAGCAGCTGGAGAACTCTAAACCTCTCCGGCTGAATGTGGTCAGAGTCAATCCTGTTAAACCGAGTCACGGCTCACTTACAGGTGTGTGCTATAGCCACTGAGTGAGGGCAGGTGGGAAGTCTCTAGTAGATTTAGCGACATTAGTAGTTAGATTACTTTGATATCCAACCAAAAATGTTTGTGCCTCAGTTGATTGTTAAAGGAATATTTTTATTAGTGCTGTCAAAGTTAACCCGATGATAACGCGTTGACGCAAATTTGTTCTAACGCCACTAATTTCTTTAACGCATTAACGTAACTTGCGATTTTCATAGAGTGAAGATACTTGCATCATATGAAACTATAAAACCTAATGAATCCATTGGTACCAACCATGTCATACTAGCTTGTCGTGAAGGAGGATAAATAATGCTCCAAACTTGCGCTAAATTTTGGCGAGGAAAAACTGCCATAGCCATTTTCAAAGGGGTCCCTTGACCTCTGACCTCCAGATATGTGAATGAAAATGGGTTCTATGTGTACCCACGAGTCTCCTCTTTACAGACATGCCCACTTTATGATAATCACATGCAGTTTGGGGCAAGTCATAGTCAAGTCAGCACACTGACACACTGACAGCTGTTGTTGCCTGTTGGGCTGCAGTTTGCCATGTTATGATTTGAGCATATTGTTTTATGCTAAATGCAGTACCTGTGAGGGTTTCTGGACAATATCTGTCATTGTTTTGTGTTGTTTATTGATTTACAATAATAAATATATACATACATTTGCATAAAGCAGCATATTTGCCCACTCCCATGTTGATAAGAGTATTAAATACTTGACAAATCTCCCTTTAAGGTACATTTTGAACAGATAAAAAACGTGTAATTAATTTGCAATAAATCGCAATTAAATATTTTAATCAATTGACAGCCCTAGTTTTTTATAAAAGAGTTTGTGAGTTTGCATGTACACAAGCGCATGGCAACGCAATACACTTTCCTACTGCCAGTTTGAGGCTTTCTACTGATTGAGTTTAGTCTATAAAATGGTGAAAAATGCCTCATATAATTGCACAGAGCCCAAGTGGTCGTCTTCAACCAGCTGGACTGTCAGACCGTCAGTTTCCAATGTGATAAAGCAGCTTTGTCAGCTACTTCTTTTGAGCTTTTAGATTTGTTTGTTGGTGCATGAACTGAGCCACTATTGGCCGTTATCACTAACGCCAGGACTCAAGTTGATTGATTCTCAGTGCCAAAACAACATGGCAGTGTCACTGGGACCAGAGCTGGTGAATAGCAATATGCCTTGCTTTTAAGGCACATTGATTTTTGGTGATTTAGAACTCTCTTCAGTGAATTCAGGCCTCAGTGTGAAAATAACATGCTTAATAATTACCTCGTTTCTGCAAAACATGGGTGTGGAGTAAACAAAATAATTGCACCTTTTGGATTTTGAAAGCCTAACAAACATGCTGAATACTTTTTGTACCTCCTAAAACATTTGCCTTTTTTTGGAAGATTATGGAATATTTTAAACCTTCGTTGTTCATCAACTTTGTTTCTCCTCTTTCAAGGAAACATCCAAAGTCTGTTTGCAGCCCATTAGTGTTATCACGATACTGGAATTTCTAACTTTGATTCAATACCTTGAAAAATATCGATATTCAACACCATTTTTGACACAACATTGAGGGCATAAAAGTTTAGTAAAAAATGTTGGAGTAAAGCTAGAGTGAAGATACTGGTATCATATGAAACTAGAAAACAGCAAAGGAGGTTAAATAACGCTCTAAGCTTACACTAAATTTTGGCGACGAAAAACCGTCATGGCCATTTTCAAAGCTGTTGTTGCCTGTTGGGCTGCAGTTTGCCATGTTATGATTTGAGCATATTTTTTATGCTAAATGCAGTACCTGTGAGGGTTTTTGGACAATATTTGTCATTGTTTTGTGTTGTTAATTGATTTCCAATAATACATATATACATACATTTGCAATAAAGCAGCATATTTGTCCACTCCCATGTTGATAAGAGTATTAAATACTTGACAAATCACCCTTTAAGGTACATTTTGAACAGATAACAAATGTGCTTAATCGGGTTTAACTATTTGAATCGATTGACAGCCCTAATAAATAGCAATGTGTGTGTTCACACGTTGACAGCTGCTTTATAACGCATGAAAAGCTTCTTCAGTAAATCCCTGCAGCCATCTGAAGTATAGGCTGATCAATACCGGATTTCCGATATCAATATTTGGTTATATAAAATATATCGATATATCGACCGAAAGTTTTTTCCATATAAACAAACAATCCTGACACTTCTCTTATGTTATTTTATTTTTTAAATTGTGACCAAGATGCATACTGAGAGAGACTTCTAACAGTTGAAAACGTTGTGGTGCCCGACATCCTGCGTCATGCAAAGTGTTGAGCAATGATCTGTTGATCTTTACAAATCAAGACTCCATAGTCTAACAGTGGCATGTTTAAATTGAAAAGTTGTTCAACTTTAAACAAACAAACTAATGAGAAGTCATTATTGAAAACATTATTGAGAAGTTTACACATTAAAGGCCCTGAAAACCAATCTTTCTCCATCAGTTCCTCACTGTGAGTGATGGGGTCCTCTTGTCCTCTTTCTGCCAACGTTAAAACAGTTGTGGTGATTTCACATGAGAGATTTCTGTATTTTTGTTTTGCATATAGCTGGTTTGAATTGTGCACCAGGCAGAGTTTAGCAACATTTGAATCAAAATCTGATGACAGCTGCGAGGTTGTTTGCTTATGTTGCGAGGCTGCCGTCTATAACATCTGATCAAATCACACCCACACACTGCTGAAGGAGCAGATTAGAGGATTTGTTTGTCTGTTTACACTAAATAATAAGAAACCAAGTTTTGAGGGGCATTAGAAGTTTTTCCACTTCAAATGTATTTTATGATATAATGTAACACGATACAACAACCCAGATTCATCTTTAAAACATGTAGAACTCACCACATAGAGAGCAGAGTGCCGTGTCAGACTCGCAGCCTTCCACCGCTCACTATCGCTTACAATTTATTGCAAAATATACATAACATGAAAATAAGATACAGTTATTTCAGTTTAACTTTACCGTCGCAGAGTTCATTAACCCGCTGAGGCTGAGGTCAATGACTGTATCTGCTGTCACCTGCCTTCCCCCCCACCATGCGCACCAACTAACCACCTGTGGAGCGTGTAAACTTTTAAACAAAAATATAGAAAAAAAATCAATAAACTGTAAAATAGAAATAAACTGAAATGCGGTCCCTACACTTGTATTGAATTGGATTATGTAATTCAGGTGTATGTGGTTATTACGGTTGCTAAATTCTGGGAATACTCAACGTGTAAACTTTTCATGGGAATTAATGGGAAATAACGAGCATAAAATGGAAATAAAAATGACCATGTCATATGTGCACATCTTATTTTTTTGATCCACTTAATTTGGATTATTATCATTTATTTATTTATTTATTTATTTATTAATTAATTCATTCATTCATTCATTCATTTATTTATTTATTTTTTAATTCCCCTGCGCAAGCACAATAGTCATGTCTGTGCATGTGTGACAGAATGTGAAGATATGTAATATATACCGGTATGCTAGATGTCATGTTAAGTTTTGTGTACGAATGTTTGCATAAAAGTGGGGGAAAAAAAGAAGAAATTTAAATATTTGTAACTAAAAAATATGCAGATCATAAGCAGACATATTTGTAAAACCTTCTAATAGAAAAAAAAATCAACATTTTAGTTGAACTTTAATTAAATGAGCTGACTCGTTTAACATCGTATTGAACTTTCATTGAACAACAAAAAACATTCCCTATGACCCCCCTCCAAAATAAAAGACTTCTATCCTCTCCATGGACTCCCTCCATGTCCCTCTCTGATTTCATGTTGTTTTTCTCCCAAAATAAGTTCACTGTTAAAACAACTATTTTATATTAAAATTGTGAGAAAAATTTAAAAAAAACTCTGAAAAATTTCCAAAATATACCGACCCTAGTAGTAACCCACATATATAATCCCATAATTAACTCTGATTATTATTTTTTTTATCACTTTATTATTTACTGGTATTTAATTTTCTTCTTTTATTTTCTATTTGATTTAGATTATATTCCAGATTATAACTAATAGGGATGGACACATTTCCATTTGACACTGTTTTCTGCTTCTCTGTGTGACATTTTCAGAGAGTAAAAGTGAAGAGGACACAGAGAGATGGTTTGTCAAGAGACCCCGTACAGAGTGTAATCAAGCTGGGGAGGCCAGCTGCTCGGAGCTCCTCTTAAGGTGTACTGACACACTGCAACCAGCAGAGGGCAGCAACAGGACGGGCCCGGGTGATGATGATGATGATGATGATGATGAAGGATCCACCAGTTATGTTGTAAAGAGAATATCTGCATTTCTAAGTGAAACAGACCCATACATCTTGGATATTGACTTGGATTTCTTCTCGTGTAAGAATCCCTTCAAGGAGTTATACACACAGGTACAGTATAATATCCTGCTTACTGTATATACCTCATATTCTAGTTCTGCAACGGCTCCTTTCAACACATTTGGGATTGATTTTATACTTTTTTTTAACCATAATCATGTATTTAATCAAACATCTACTAATGCAGAGAATATTTACAGCTAACCTATTTTTACACTTATTATTTTGTTCATTGTTCTTGATTGGATGCAGAGATTTTGACCTTCCTTAAAAACAGGAAGTTATAGTTAGAATAGAGTTTGGAATCATCCCTGGCCTCGACAGGAAATACATCATATCCAGAAAGTAAAGACTCCGTGGGGCTTTTAAAGTAACAATCCTTTATCCACATAGAAACTAAAGAGTTGCTGCCTGCCACAGAAATAATAAACACAGGGCTGGGCTTGATTAAAAGTTTGGTGTTCTGATCTCCAAGCTCCTCCTCTATACATGCCAACGTTTCCTTGAGCAACACAGTGAACCACAAACCGCTGTGTGTTCTGAGTTTGGCAGATGAATGTAATGTAATCTAATTTTTGTACACACAGGATTAAATCAGGCCTAGATTTTCAATTCTGGGGTCCTCAATTATGTAACTTAAAGTTACTACAAGGAGTTTTTAACTGGTTCCGAAACAGTCTCAATGTAACACTGATGCCTCTATATGACCTACATAAGAAAACAAGACCATCAGCGAGAAGATCGGCTGTTTCTAGGGATGCACCGATTTATCGGCCAGACATCGGTGTAGGTAGGTAGGTAGGTAGGTAGGTAGGTAGGTAGGTAGGTAGGTAGGTAGGTAGGGTAGACAGCTAGGTAGGTAGGTAGGTAGACAGACAGACAGACAGGTAGGTAGGTAGGTAGACAGCTAGGTAGGTAGGTAGGTAGGTAGGTAGGAAGGTTTTCCATCCCTAGCTTTAATGGTTGAACTCACGTAATGAAGGGGAAATTGAAATTTGTTGTATAAATGGTTCGTATGTAAGTAATGAACCTGAACTGTCAAATAACGGAATGTGATCAATACCTTTTTGATGCCATTTGCCAATCGTGACTTATTTTGAATTGTGATGATCAGCAATTTTCAGCAATGTTCCACGTTAAAGCTTTATGTGGAGCTAACAGAGCTTACTGGTGGAACCTCGACAGCTCAGCAGACAGTTTACATGATACAGACTGGTAGACAACAGAAAGCATAAAGCAGCAGTTTGGCTCAACATGTTCTTGATAGACTGAGTATTTGCCAAACACCTTAATTATTAGCCTGAAGTACAACAAATGTGCCAATATACATATAAAACTATGTCCATCTACATCGGGATCCCTCGGTAGTTAAAGGGCCAAATATGTTTCCTGGAGTTGACCTCTGCTCCGTGTTGTCTGTCTGTCTTGTCTGTATCCAGGAAGAGTACAACATCCTTAAGGAGCTCTACAACTTCAGAGGACCCCGCCCTGATGCTGATGAGGTCAGACTTATTGTTTTATAAATGGACTATACCACATAACTCACCAGGTGTGCTTGAACACATAAGCAAATAATGATGTATCTGTGACGACTGTATGCTTAAATGCACATATCCACAGTCCACTCAGTGTCAACATACAAGTCATTATTGCCTCATGAGAGCAGTCTTTTGAGTGAGTGAGTGAGTGAGTGAGTGAGTGAGTGAGTGAGTGAGTGAGTGAGTGAGTGAGTGAGTGAGTGAGTGAGTGAGTGAGGCCCAATTTCAAACCCCCCCTACACCCTCTCCCTACCCACTTCCACTCCGTTTGTACGTTCGCCATATTAAGGGCCATTCCAAACCAATTCACGGGGAGTGGAAATGGGTTTAAAAAACAATCGAACAGCGAGCTGCATCGATGTCGACTTAACCAGCTGCCCTTACTGACGACGTGCAACACCGGTTTGTGTTCGTCATGGAACACGATCCAATGTCAGTTCTGTGCAACTACCGGTACAAACATTTACTGTAAACTACTCAAACTGAGATAGACATTTAATTTATTTTACTTTATTGTCATACAGACGTCAACAACATAAAGTAAATACATTGTATTTAGGATCAAATATACCCTTGTCCAGTCTTGAAAACCGTAGACATGTTCATTAGATTGCAAATTGTTGTATGTGTATATACATGTACTGTACTGTGCTGTATATTGTATATATATGTATATATAAATATATATTTATTTATTTATTTTTTTACCCCTATCAGGAGCTATAACCCCATAACTCAACTGTGCAATACTGACTTAACAGTGCAATAATTCAGCTGTGCAATAATCTGGTTTACTCCGGCATTAACACTGCATTTATTTATACAGAACATTTAAACTTATATTCTTATTTTACACTATTCTTGCATTTTTATAAATGCATGCATTTATATTATTGGCATAGATCCTATTTTTTGCATTATTATTTGCACTGTTGTTTTATGTATTTCTTATTTATATTTTCTTATGATTTCTCTATTTTTATATATTTATATTTATATTCTAGAACGGGAGCAAAACGTATCTCAATTTCCCCCCCGGGGATCAATAAAGTATCTCTGATTCTGATATTTATTTATAGTTTCTATTTATAGTTATAGAGAGAGGGAAGTTCGTCCCGAAGTGGCTGCTGTATTTATACCCTGCACCTTAAAGAAGGGTGCTTCATTCAGCTGAGTGAAAGCATGATGTCACTGAGTTAGAGAAACCCATTAAGTGGAGTTTTAAATAATTCCAGATTGTAAATTTAAAGGGGACATATCATGCTCATTTCCAGCGTCATGCTTGTATTTTTGGTTTCTACTAGAACATGTTTACATGCTTTAATGTTCAAAAAACACATTATTTTTCTCCTCCTGTCTGTCTGAATATACCTGTATTCACCCTCTGTCTGAAACGCTCCGTTTTAGCGCCTGTCTCTTTAAGACGCCCTCCTGAAAAAGCCCAGTCTGCTCTGATTGGCTAGTGAGAAAAATATGGTGCACCTTTACAAAGGTAGTTCTCAAGCTGTGGACGGTATATTCTAATGAGCCTGCATTTGACATAGGAAGGGGAGACACATCTGAATGGTTTGGTGAATCACGTTTTCTAACGAAAAACTAACTGGGTTAGTCTTATTTCACAGTTTGTGGGTTGGTAGGAACTCCAGATACCCAGATGGATGAACCCAAGCACTGAAAAACTGAGTTTTTCATGATATGTCCCCTTTAAGTGAAGTCCTCTGAAGGGGAAATCTAATTGTACTTTCTACCTACCTAAACCATCTATACTCTTACTGGTTTGTGGTTTTAGCTGTCTGTTTTGATAATTTACATTATGAAACATTTTAATTTAAATTAGCAAAACTAATTACCATGTGTGTGTGTGTGTGTGTGTGTGTGTGTGTGTGTGTGTGTGTGTGTGTGTGTGTGTGTGTGTGTGTGTGTGTGTGTGTGTGTGTGTGTGTGTGTGTGTGTCCAGGAGGAGCTTGATGAGTGTGTGGATCGTCGTGTACATCAATTAGAAGACCTGGAAGCAGCATTCGCTGATCTGCTAGAGGATGATGGGGAAGAGACGGTTACACGCTGGGCCAGCAACCCGGGGTAAACTTTCTCTGGGTTCAATTCACACAACTGAACAATGTGCCTCCTTAGCATTACACATGTTAATGTCACTTTTAAAGGGGCACTCCACTGATTTTACACATTTCTTCTTCAGTTTGCTTATCATTAGGGATTGTACTCAACCTGTGAAAACAGTTGTTGACGTTTTCTGTGGCTCACATGTACACACTTTCAATCAGGACTGTGTGTCGGTGCAAACGTTTTCTATCCACCATGTTAAAAAAATTTCAGTTTCAACATTACATCCCAGACAGTGAGCAAAGCTAATGAAATTGAGCAACAGAAATCTTCCCATAGACCATTTAACAGTAGCATTTTGACTTGTGACAGCAGGAAAAGCAAAGATGGAACAGATAACAACAATGGCTCTGTTCCAGTGAGCTAGCATGTACAGTAGCAGGACTGAGTCCAAAGTCATCACTATTCACTAGATAGTGCTCTATATTTGCCCTCTGCTACTTTGATTGGGAGTGAAAAGTATGCTCTATGTACAGTGCCCTCAAAATTCACACAATGGAACGAAAAAAGTAGTGTTCATGGCATGTACACTTCTTTCTGCTAACTCTCCCACAATGCAATGCAACGCATTTTAGAGATGTGAAAATCACCAATGCAAAATGACAATGATTAAGCGTATGCAATGTCAATTTACTTTTCGTGCTGCAGGGATGACGTATTTCTGTAGGCCAAACAGGAAGTTAGCATCGCCCTGGTTACCTCCACAAAAAGCCAACGGGATTGTTCTATTGGGTTTTGGATTATTGCAGAAAATAAACTCTGTGGCAAACCCACGTTTATGATACTTACATGTTTTGTTCAGCAAGACAATCTTCACAAATCAACACCACTTTATGATTTTTGGAGTGTGAATGCAATCGGCAGAAGTAAAAAGCAAACGTTAGGCTATAAACAAACGACACCACGATCACATGACTTCACCACCACTAAGCTAAAGGCCGACTAGTGTTCGCCGTGATGACGTTCAGTAGTCTCATTTAGCCACTTATTAGCACCCGCCTTTTTAAAGACACGTAAAAACATCAAAATTCACAAGTGGGACATTTACTGATGTATTTTATATCATAGAACAAAACGTTAAAATCTCTTCAGCTTGTGTTAACCACAGACCTTAGTTCAGACATCTAACTAAAAAAACCATTGACTTCCAGACGAGGGACCCGGAAGCACTAAAATGCTAACTCATTTCTGGGTTTTAGGACAAGTAGTGAATCAGTGAATCCATCCATTAGCTTTTCCCACTTCTCCTTTAGGCAGTCATAGGTGGAGCCGTACACCGTAGACGGGTCGCCAGCCAATCACAGGGCTGACACATAAACACAGACAAACATTCAACTACGGGGAATTCAGACTCAACCTAACCTACACTGTAGACTTTGGGAGGAAACTGGAGGAAGCCATAATGTTGCACCACCTTGCCCCCTGAATGAGTGATTTCAGAAACAGTCCAGGGCTCTGGGACTGGCGAAACTACTAAAACTTAATGCTGTGCTTTTCCTACTATATGTGAAAATTGGCCCATAGTTCTGATGATAAGGGGGGAAGTTATCAAGCTGTAACAGCTGTAACACATCTAACAACAGATGTCATTGTGTTCTGTCCACACCCACACAGTTAGAGGACAGGTCCAACCTGTCAAACACAGTGAGTGTCGGTGGACCGTGTGTGTGTGATGGGATGATTATGGAGTGATTTTATATCATCGTTGCATCTATCTAGGGCACAGCTAGAGTGTATTATCTTCCTTTGTTTTCTTCCATGTTTTCAGCATGGCTCCATTAGCCCAACTGGTTTCCAGTTTGAAGTCGAGAAATCTGTGCCCTGACTATGAAATGGTAAGAATGTTAATGCACTTATGTATTGTAACTGTATGAACCACAACTACTGTAATTATTATTAGAGGTGTGAATCTTCACTTGCCTCAAGATTCCATCAGGTTACAATTCATCTGTCAGCGATTCTCGTTACATCTCAATGGATCTATTCTTATAGTAGGAATGTCATTGTGGATAGCTCTAATTGCCATTCTGACTAGTGAGAATACAGTGTTGACTAGCTGAAATATTATGAATATCTAAAATGTAATCACAGATAGGAGTGTGGTTCGATGCCATAGTTTGCCTGATGAAGACCTTAAAGGCTGAAACATTGGGATGAAACTGGTCACTCAAAATGGCATATTTAACTTTCTATGTGGTGTGAATGAAACATTCAGAAATGAGTTGATAATGATGATGATAGTAGAGTGCCTTTCAAAGTAAAGGCATAAATTACTCAAATGAAATGGCAGATAAAGTTTCATACTGGGGTATTGTTTTATTCACACTATTTTATCTGATCTCATTGCTTCTGTCCTCGTCCATGTTTTCTCCTTGCAATCATCCTTTTTCTTTCCTGCTTTCCCCTCTGATGTTTTTCTGTCACCCTCCCCTGCTCCAACTCTCCTGCTCTCCCTCAGGTCCATCAGGCGGGGCTAACCTGTGACTCCTCCGAGCTGCCTCACCACATCAGCACCGACGAGGAGATCGACAGACTCATCTCAGCTGTACAGCTGTTTCTGAAGGCTCTGCCCAAACCCACACTGGTTACTATGTCCAGGTAAATAACACAGCCGCACACAGGTACATCTGAATTCAGGTCAATCTTGTAAAAGGTATAGTAGTAAAGAAAGAGAGGTTAAAGCTGGGGTAGGCGGGTTGGAGCAAATATGATTAAAAAAGTTATTTTTATAAAACGGTCACTATATCCCGACAGTAGTACGTGAGACAGGTAATCTGAAAAAAAAATCATGTTCCTCTGTGTCCTCCGGTGTACTCCGGTGCTCCTAATGACATCTGCAAGATTTCACATACCGGAAGAAAACAGCCAGTCAGAGCTGATCTGGAGTCCGCCGTCTCTAATCAGCTGAGAAAAAATGAGAAAGTTTGTGACCGGGGAACGCTCTCTCTCTCTGAAATGACCTGTGATTGGTCAAAGTCTCCCGTCCCGAGCTAGATTTTCTAAATCCTGAAAACAGAGACATGATGAGGAGCAGAAGTCTAGTTTTCTCTCAGAACACTTGAATTACAATATGCTGAAAGGTTATTATGGAATTTTTGCCCAATGATGCCAATAATCTGCTTACTGCTGCTTTAAATGTGTTTGTTATCGTGTGTGTGTGTGTGTTTTCAGGTCTAGTCTAGATGAATACTGCCCAGTAGAGCAGGTGGATTCGGTCCAGAGCAGAGTACTGGCTGTACTGGAGAGCCTGTATGGACCACTGGACTTACACAAAGACTACGAAAACAGCAGCACAGAGACTCAGGACTGCCAACCACAGGCCTCCTAACAAAACGCACACATACACGCGTCACTTTTGGGTTCATTGGATGTGAAAAATGACACCTCAGATTCTGTTGCAATTAGATTTATATCTTATGTCCAACTCTGATGTATGTAGTGTGTTAACATTACAAGTGTTTTCTCGTAGTCAACAAATCCCATGTGCAGACTCAAACCAGCAATGAATGAATATTGAAACTAGGGCAGACTGAATGCTTCAACCGTTGCCATGGTAATCGACCTCCAAATCAGTATTCAAATGCTTCGTTTTTTTATTTTTATTTTTTACATATATAAGTATGTAATACTAATGTATAAATAACAAAATGGCCCATGAAATAAGGAATAATCCCACGACATTATTCATATTCAACATTATTATTAATTCTCAGATAAACGGGGGACATGGAGACGGACAGAAGAACATGTCAGCCTGCTGTTTCACACCGCAAAGCTTCGAATACCTTCCAATATTTCTCACCGAAGCTTCGAAGCCCAAAAACTGGTATTCGGGACAGCCCTAATCAAAACCCATTTGAGGGACATGAGGACCCCCCCCCCCCCCAGCAGAAATCTATCTGTGTAAACCTGTTTTTTTTTTCTTAATCACTTAACATGCTGAGTTAATGGGAGACGTGATTGCTTTATTATTTAAACACAACTAGTGTCTTTCCACATGTTTGTGGACCTGCTTTAACCTTCTCTAAAGTGACAACAGATGGTTGAAATACTTCAGGCTGTGTTTCATCTAAAATCATTCCTCAGCTGTCTTTAATATCTCAGACCACAGCTTGCAGGAGCAACGCGTGCTATTCAGCTCCTCCACAGGAGACTGAGGATTTACCCTTTCCCCCAAAATACAAGATCATTTTGCTTTTGGCTCTAGAGAGAAATCTCCACACAGTAATAACTGCCCATTGTAAATATTCAATTTGAAAGTTGTTTGCAAAAAAAAAAATCTGGGGTTTACCTTAAATTATAGATATTTCTTTCATATGGAATACAGGATAATAACTCATTAAACCACACTGATACAAAGAGGGGTCACTGTCTTGATATTATTGGTATGGGTTGTAAATTTTGAGGTCTCCCCTAAAAGAAACTGAAGATTCTGTTCCGTAAGTATATTCTGTTGGTTATTGTAGTCCAGGTTTCTGCAACACTTCTCCTGAAGGAACACAAATGAGTACAATTTAGGGGAGTCGTGATATGCTGGTATTGACAATAACAATGACATTTTGAAATGAAATATTGATATCATGTTGATAATACACATGACAATATTGTGTAGATAATCATTTGATATATAGAGTTATGGTTACAGACTCTCCCTCCACTTGTATTTTCAGTGTAATTCATTTGCCAAAAGAGTCAAAATGCACAATAAACAAAGTTAATAATGAATTTGACTAATTGCATTATTATTATTTTTTCTTCTTTTTTTTTATAGATATGGCGATAATGTCGTTATGGTGAATTCTTTTGGCCACGATAATCGCGTACTGATATGTTTGAGGTCATTTAAACATTGTTAACATTACATAGTCTGTCCACCAGAGAGATCTTATGTTTTTATATTTTAAAAAATGATGATGACAGTGTATCATTATTATTACCTCAGTCTTGTGGTGAAGATACTGGTATCATATGAAACTAGTAAACCTAATGAATCCATTGGTACCAACCATGTCATACTAGCTTGTGGGGAAGGAGGTTAAATAACGCTCCAAAGTTAGGCTATATGTTGGTGAGGAAAAACTTGCTAGTCCCTTGACCTCTGACCTCTAGATATGTGAATGAAAATGGTTTCTATGGGTACCCACGAGTCTCCCCTTTACAGACATGCCCACTTTATGATAATCACATGCAGTTTGGGGCAAGTCATCCATCCTCTGAATGCTCTAAGTCTCTAGTTTGATCTATCCATCCTCTGAATGCTCTAGGTCTCTAGTTTGATCCATCCATCCTCTGAATGCTCTAGGTCTCTAGTTTGATCCATCCATCCTCTGAATGCTCTAGGTCTCTAGTTTGATCCATCCATCCTCTGAATGCTCTAGGTCTCTAGTTTGATCCATCCATCCTCTGAATGCTCTAGGTCTCTAGTTTGATCCATCCATCCTCTGAATGCTCTAGGTCTCTAGTTTGATCCATCCATCCTCTGAATGCTCTAGGTCTCTAGTTTGATCCATCCATCCTCTGAATGCTCTAGGTCTCTAGTTTGATCCATCCATCCTCTGAATGTTCTAGGTCTCTAGTTTGATCCATCCATCCTCTGAATGCTCTTAGTCTAGTTTGATCCATCCATCCTCTGAATGCTCTAGGTCTCTAGTTTGATCCATCCATCCTCTGAATGCTCTAGGTCTCTAGTTTGATCCATCCATCCTCTGAATGCTCTAGGTCTCTAGTTTAATCCATCCATCCTCTGAATGTTCGAGGTCTCTAGTTTGATCCTTCCATCCTCTGAATGCTCTAGGTCTCTGGTTTGATCCATCCATCCTCTGAATGTTCTAAGTCTAGTTTGATCCATCCATCCTCTGAATGCTCTAGGTCTCTAGCTTGATCCATCCATCCTCTGAATGCTCTAGGTCTCTAGTTTGATCCATCCATCCTCTGAATGCTCTAGGTCTCTAGTTTGTGGTTGTAAAGTTTCATAAGGCTGTGATTATAGGTCACCACAGGTCATGTCATACAGTGAGGTCAAGTTTTCACTACAATGAAATGTCTCCTATGGGGACTAACATCATCACACATGAATACAGTTGTGCTCATTGGATCCACAAGAGTCTCAGCTTTACAATGATACAATTTATATAATTCAGAGACTGTTTAGGGACCCCAGTATGCAGAAATATTCAAACACACCATTTTTAGAATAGGAGACAATAACACATTTATACTGCATGCATAAAGCTGCATATGATTATCATAAAGTGGGCATGTCTGTAAAGGGGAGACTCGTGGGTACCCATAGAACCCATTTACATTCACAAATCTTGAGGTCAGAGATCAAGGGACCCCTTTAAAAATGGCCATGCCAGTTTTTCCTCGCCAAAATTTAGCTTAAGTATTTTTTAGTGGTCTTCCGGACAAGCTATGAGTATGGCATGACATGTTTTCCAATGGATTCTTAAGGTTTTCTAGTTTCATCTGATACCTGTATCTTCACTCTAGTTTTGAAGCTGAGCCTGGTGCAACCTCTGAAAAAACAGAGTTTTTTACTATAGGCACTCAGTCCAATCAAAGTACACCCAATCTTTTCCATGCTGTACTACTATATAAAATTATTTTCATGGTTACAATATCCTTTTCGTAGCTTTAAAGGTCCCATATTGTAAAAAGTGAGATTTTCATATCTTTTATATTATAAAGTAGGTTTAAGTGATATATAAATACTTTTAAAGTATCAAAACACTCAATCCACAGATAAATACACACAGCCAGTACTCAGAAACTGTGCGTTTGAAACAAGCCGTCAGGAGTTCCGTACATTTGTGATGTCACAAACCTACAATATTTAGACTATTTCACAGTTTTAAACGTAAACATTCTAAATGTGTCCCAGTTTATTTCCTGTTGCAGTGTATGAAATCAGCTGACAGGAAGTAAACATGGACCCAAGCTGTTTCCTAGCAACGCAATTCCGTTGCCATTCCGTTGAAATGCGCCAAAACAGAGTTTTACAGACAGAGCATGAATACAGGTATATTCAGAAAGACAGTATGAGAAAAATAATGTGTTGTTTGAACATTAAAGCATGTAAACATGTTCTAGTAGAAACCAAAAATACAAGTATGAACCTGAAAATGAGCATGATATGGGACCTTTAAGGCATTCGCCTCCCGTTCACTTCCATTCTATGCAGGCGAAGGGAATTCACTCCCGATGACGAGGCAAATTTGTGTCTTCGCATTGCGTCAAATTCAACTTTGGTGAACTTTCAGCACGAATATCACCATGGCAGGTGACTGTAGCCTGCATTCGCGCATGTGACCGTGCCCTTATAAATATAAATATGATGACAATGTCACCCCAAAGCTCCAGTACAAAATCAAAACGTCTTCTATGAAGGAAGACAATTACAGCGAGCATTATTCAATCATGCAGTTTATTAGACGATTTTATTCAAACATGAAGCTTGCAGATGATTAATGCAGTCAGGTGTAATCACTGTGTCATTGCTGGTTAGAATGAACTTCAAGATTTATATCTGATTGCTGCTCAGTGGGAGATGATCTGGAGTGTTTGAATCTGCATGTGTAGTTATTTAAATCTGTTTGGGGTTTTTTGCAACCATTTTCCAGTTTAAAATTGTAACATTAACCCGTCAACACTAAGTATGAAATATTGAAAGGCATCCAGCGATTTAGTATTGCATTTAGTTGGGTAATATAACAATGACATTTTTAAAAGAATGGTCAAAGTTGAAGCAGCAGAGGCCAAGTTATCGTGCCTTTTTGTCCCTAGTATGGGTCAAGCTCCAAAACGACTGAAACCCTCAATTTCTATGATGCAACTCAATGAATCTCTCTCTAAGTCAAACTGGAGGTGTGCAGTTTGTAACACAGCTTTGGAGAGCAGCTGTGTTCCCAGGCTGAGTAGCAGGCCTACTCCTCCTTACATGCAAACTGAAGCTCATGTGTAAAATCTGTGACGTGGAAAAAGTAACTATGCCTGTTTGTTGTATCTATTCTACACTGTTTTATCGATTCTACTCTAAGTAAAGCCAATAAATAACCATAGCCAGAGCTCGCAGCATAGCCAGGAAAAAAAAAAAAGTTCAGAAATACAAACTCCCTCAAGCTGTATTTCTCACAGATGGATACACACAAATAGTAAGCAGCAACCATTTGAGAAACAATGACACAATGGTGAGAAACAGTTACAGAATCTCTTCATAACTGAGAGCAAATAGTTTGACCGTTTCATCAGAGTTCACGACTGATTGACAGCCGGCTCTCATAGACAGCAGATGGACAGCAGACTCCAGATCAGCTCTGACTGGTTGTTTTCCTCCGGTCTGTGAAATCTTGCAGATGCCATTAGGAGCACCGGAGGACACAGAGGAACATGATTTTTTGCAGATTACCTGTCTCATGTACTACTGTCAAGACATAGTGACCGTTTTATAAAAATAACTTTTTTTAATCATATTTGCGCCATTTCTACCCATTGCTGCTTTAACTGACTGGACTTACTGTCTGAACTCAAAGTGTTTTACAGCTTCTAAACATAAACAAATAATTCAGTTCTGTTAATACATATTCTAAACCAACATGGATATTTTGAAATTGAAGTGAATTATATTTAAAGCACATGTAGGGCCTACTTATAGGCCCACTGTATTTTCTTTTTCTTTTTTTATTATATTTTATAATATTTATAAATAAATTATAAATTATACAACAAATAAACTGTAAGGAAAGGAAAAGATGAATAAAAACAAAATAAAAAAACAAACAAACAAAATACATTCGGGGTCTGCTAAACAATTGGAGTAAATTTGAAATGTCTAAACAATTTAAGTTTTCAATCATAGTCAAATATGTTTTAAAATCAGTATCTTTAAAAAATAAAAAAGGAGGGTATTCTTTCAAGCCATATCATTTTATGTATCTAATATTTTGCTAGGATAATAATCAAATTAATTATGTAAATCTCATCTGCCGAAAAACTGTGATTGTTGACAATGAGTAACATCTCATTCTTTGTCAGTATGATATCTTTTTCCAAATGTTTTGAGAGATTCTTCTGTAAATGAAACCAAAGAGAAGTGGAGTCTGTATTTCCACTGTTTCCCTGTGGAGGACGCCCTTATGTCTGAACATCTGAACCATATCAGAACTCCTCAAACCTCATAGTGACAATGAATAAAAGCACCTTTACTGCCTTTAGGTGCAATAAGAAGCCTATTGTTACTATCAAAACTGGGTATAGTCATATGAAAGGCTGACTTACAGTGAAAACTGTGTTTTACGACCGTTTGCTCCAAGGCAGTGGGCGTTTACATGCAGCACGTGAAGGCAACACTTAGTCAACGTGTTTCTCTCCGCCCAGACCCGACGGTCACTGACGGCCAACCAGAAACAGACCAACACAGAGACAGAGAGAGATATATACAGTATATACGGGTACACACAGAGACGGAGGAGCAGATCAGCTAACATGAAGGACATCAGCTTGCCCCGAATTGTAGTTATTATCTTGTGCACGGTGGTTTTTATTGCCGTTTTAATAGTTAACGCTTTGGCCGGAGCGGGCAGAGGTAAGTGAACTCAACACTATCAACACTCTGGAATGTATAGAAACGCTCCTACAGAACAGAACGTGACGTCATATTCCACTGTAGAACACGTTTAGTTTGGTTTCATTGATCACGACACGTGTTTTCACTCTTATTCAACTGAGTTTTCACTGGTTACCAAACTGTTTTTCCTGGGAGGGAGACTCCCAGTGCTGCTGGCAACTCACTCTGTTACACAAAACAAACATGGGCCTGATTACTGCCATGCTCGTGTAACTAAGGTTATATAATAGCCTAACGTTATATATAAAAACACGGCAGGAAAAATAACTTTTTTATCAGAAAAGCTGGCGATTTGTTTGAAGAACAACAGTTTAGTTGGGTGTAATTTAGTTAACGGTGCTCAAAGCAATAAAACGGGCTAAAAAAATCCACAGCAACATCTCTGTTAACACAAAAAAAGTTTTTATTAGAACTAGTTTCTCTGAAAGAAAAAGGAGTCTTCTGGTGTCCCGACACCCACCGGTGCTCCTGGAGGGGGGGGGGGGGGGGGGGGGGGGGGGTTAGTTTAAGAATAGAAATGACGACATCCATGGGTTGGTAGGGAGTGGCATCAACATCAACATGGGACACTTCATATTTGGTGCATTTCTTTGTCTTTTCTTGTCCTAGCCCATAATTATTATTAAAGGCTTTCTATTTTTTTTATAACTCTATTTAAGGAGTTTTGATTTATATAAACATGAACACACATATACAAACATACCAAACTCCACCCCTTATCCCTCCCTAGCTCCCCTGGGACATTAGGCAAATTACCAAAGAATGCAATTCTGGGGAAAGAAGAAAAAAGTTATTATATAGATATAAATAGTATTAAAAAGGAAATAGATAAATGAAATAAAAATATATATATATGTATATACTGTATACTATATATATATGTATATATATATATATATATATGGGCTGTTAATCAATTAAGATATTTAATCACGATTAATCGTTAATTCTTCATAGTTAATCTTATATACTTTATTACACAGCTTTGTTGAATACTCGATTCTGATTGGTCAATCACGGCGTTCTGCAGTCTGTAATTTCTTTATAACAGACCGTTGCTATGGGCGCAGTTCTGATTTCGGACTCTGGAGGACCATTTTTGTGTCAAAATATTGATTTCTTAAGTAAGTAGCCGTGTAATAAGCGGGATAATGTAAAGCTGCACCCGCTCCGTGTCGGGGTGCAGCATCGCCCTGAAGGGGATTCTTCACAACAATGACCGTTTCGCTGTACATGATCCCTTACTTAATAGCTTAAAGGGAGATTTGTCAAGTATTTAATACCCTTATCAACATGGGAGTGGACAAATATGTTTAAGCGTTGTGTGTAATTGCAAGAATCTGGCGATACGATATGTATCATGATACGGGGGTTACGATTCAATATATTACGATATATTGAGATACTGTGAGCAAGGCGATATATTGCGATTTTTTTTTAAATCTAATTTTGTGATAACATATCAGTCATAGTATAAAGAACACACCACCGTATGCATAAAATCTGAGTAAAAAAACGTTTACTTTTTTAATACAATCAGAATAATGGGATCAAAATTTGCATTTATCACAGTCCTTGTAACATCCAACATAGCACTGCTTTGAGAGGGCACATACAATGAGAGGGTGCATCTCTTTTCAAATGAAATAAAGTATTGACTGAGTTAATCTTTTCATGTAAAACTATTAATTAAATATTGATACAGTGTTTTTGAGAATCAATACAGTATCATAAGACATAATATCGCGATATTCAATTTCTTTAATATTTTCTTACACCCCTATTAAGCATATGTATATATTTGTTATTGGAAGTCAATTAACAACACAAAACAATGACAGATATAGTCCAGAAACCCTCACAGGTACTGCATTTAGCATAAAACAATATGCTCAGATCATAACATGGCAAACTGCAGCCCAACAGGCAACAACAGCTGTCAGTGTGTCAGTGTGCTGACTTGACTATGACTTTGCCCCAAACTGCATGTGATTATCATAAAGTGGGCATGTCTGTAAAGGGGAGACTCATGGGTACCCATAGAACCCATTTTCATTCACATATCTGGAGGTCAGAGGTCAACGGACCCCTTTGAAATTTTCCTCACCAAAATTTAGCGTAGGTTTGGAGCATTGAAGCTAGTATGACATGTATGTGTACAAATGGATTTTTTAGGTTTTCTTGTTTCATACCAGTATCTTCACTGTAGCTTTAAAACTGAGCCGCTACAACCTCAAAATCACAAGTTGCGTTAATGTGTTAAAGAGATTAGTGGCGTTAAAACAAATTTGCATTAACGCGTTATAATCGTGTTAACTTTGACAGCCCTAATATATACATGCTGATTTGTAGGGATGGGCCATGATTTTCGAATATTCATTAAGACTAATCAGACCCTCCTAGCTAGCTACTGTTTCCCTCTGGCTGGCTTCTCCAGATACTTGTGGAATTTACAGTTTAATCAAGCATATAGCACAGGCCTTCATCACATGGGTATTACGCTGTTGTGTTGTTTTTTTCAACTTCGGACAGCCCTCTCTTTTTGCTGTTTGCGTCCCTGCTGCTCATTGATGGCCTGAAGATTGAATGTCTCCGTTGTTTTCCAGGTCCCTTCCATTCCACCACAGGTAATGTGTCAGACCGCTATGAGACAGGCATCACTCCGGCTGGCTGGACCTTCTCTATCTGGGGGGTTATCTATACCTGGCTCACCCTGATGGTCATATACCTCACATCATATGTATTCAGAGGGTAACAGTCCTACTAAATATCTACTCGTGCAGATCGAACCTGTCTGATAGCAACATGCACATGAAACTGACCTCTCTCTCTCTTCCTGTGAATAGATCCTGGGCTCAGTGTCTGCTGCCATACACCTTCTATTTTTGCTGGCTGGCCAACATGGTGATGAACGTGATATGGTTGCTGCTGTGGGACAGAGAGTACGTCTGCTTCTTCTACTTATTACTTTATTTATTTGCACAGAAAAACTTCAAAAAACAGCAATTAAAAAACGAGCCTGAGTGTAATGTGGACTTGAGTTAGGGACGCTACGGGTGAGGGGAGGATGAGATTAACCATGAGTCTATATTTAGGCAGTGATATACTACCATTGATAGGAGTAGGGGTTGAGGACAGCGCAAGCATTTAGGTATGAAAAGAGTAAATTACTTACGTGTGGAACTCCTCACAGCATTGTTCTGTAGGTGATCGCCACATGATTGTGAACATCACTGTATAGCCACTGGTTTATGTTGTTGGAGAATCTGACTATATGACTGACCATATCAAGGCCTTAGCTGTTAAGGAATTTACCAATTACTCCAGGCAGAATTCATCTGATAAGCTATCTCTGAAATGTGCACTTTGTAATGAAACAACTGACCCTGAGACTGCTGTTCCCCCCCCCCTCTCTCTCTCTCTCTCTCTCTCTGTCTTACAGGTTGATGCTAGCGGCTCTGGTTGTGTTAATCCTGATGGCGATTACCAACTACACTGCTCTGTTCTTCTGTTGCTTTGCCACAGATTACTATGGACTCTGGTTAAAGACATACCATCGCAGAGACCTGGCCTGTCTCAGAATACTGGTACGGCACACCGTGTGGTTGCTCTTCATTCAGTTTTTCAATTCAATTCAATTTATTTTTATATAGCGTCAAATCATAACAGAAGTTATCTCGAGACCCTTTTCATATATACTTTAGAGACCCAACAAGAGATCCCCCATGAGCATGCAAAACTTCCTGTCTGTCTCCTGTGAATGATGTCATCTTTGTACTCATGTTCACATGTTCAGGTCCAGAATGGTTTGGCTCTCTACACCACATGGACTTCCATCGCTTCTCTGATCAACTTTTCACTGGTTCTCCACCTGTGGGGTGTGGACAGGAGCACGGCAGCAACAGCTTCTCTGTGCATCCTGTTTGCAGAGGTGGTGGCATGGTAAGCTTCGATTGGACCGGGTTAAATGATGGATGTGATACTATCAGATGAATTGGCTTTAGTTCTGACAATGCTGTTATCTTGAATCCATCACTCAGTGTTACTATGAGGAACTTTCATTTTGTGTTGATTTTGGCGGTCCCTGTGGACAAAACCGGTAGTGTTTCTGAGCACCAGGGTCTCTTTAGAAAACTTCTCATTTTACTGCAGCAGGGTCTGACAGTCTGCCGCGCTCTGTCCTGGTTCTGGTTCTCCCGTGCCTCCCTTCCCTCCAGTTGGCCCAGCAATACGGCCTGGGGAAGGCAGCAGCGAAGCCGGATTTGGATCTGTCCGCAGCTGAAGGAGTTCCTGGTGAACCTGCATGATTTCACCGGCAGTGGACCCGGTGGCACCGATGACACGCATTCATTTTAAGAATAACTACATAGAAATAGCCGATCTTCTCGCTGATGGTCTCGTGTCCTTAGGTAGGTCATATAGAGGCATCAGTGTTACACTGAGACGGTTTCATAACCAGTTAAAAGTTCCTCACAGTAACTTTAATGGATTGAAGTACTAATGCTTTGTACAGTAGCTGCTGAAGGTACTGTATGATCACACTCCGACTTTTTAATGATTGTAAGAAAAATCTGAATATTAGTAACATTTTCAAATCTTTGGTATGAAACTTGATAAATGTTACTAAAGACAGCAGCTGCTAAGGGAGACATCTGGTATCAACCTTTCATTTTCTCATTCAGTAACATCACGTGGGATCAAACGTGTGCACTGCAGAACCTTTTACAGTTGGATGATGACTGCTTTGTCTGTGTGTGCAGGTTCCTCCTTGAGAACTGGGTGCTGGACCGGTGGGTGCGGTACATCCTGACGGTGTATCCTGTGGTGATCGTGGCTCTGGTTGGAAACATCCTCAAACATTTCAACCCCGATGATCCCACTCCGAATTCAGTGTTTATGAGTGAGTTAAACATCAACTGTAGCACCAGCTCTACTCCTATCTTTATAGCAGATAAATAAGTGGCTGCTTTTCTGTTGATTGTTTTTCTTCTTTTGTGTCCAATCAGTTGTACTGCTGGTGTTAGCGTGCATCCTGATGGTTTCCCGCATCTGTACCGTCATCTGGAGACACTACAGGCGGCCTCTCAACTCCCCAGGCTCAGCACGGCTGATGGTTTCACCCCTCGATGGCAGAAAATTCATGATCTTTACTTAACAACAGCAACAGGAGCTTGTACAGTACCTCCTGTCCCACTGCAGCCTTTAACTTATCAACGCTCCATGAGGTTTTACACTCGTGTTTACAGGTGTTTAAGTAGTGATGGAGCTGAAAAGACAACATGGATAAGAACTGTATATCTTTCAGTAGACTGACTGAAAGAGAAAGAAAGTGAGAGTCTGTAATGGGAAGGCAGGAAAACCTCTCCTCTCCTCTCCTCTCCTCTCCTCTCCTCTCCTCTCCTCTCCTCTCCTCTCCTCTCCTCTCCTCCCCTCCCCTCTCCTCTCCTCTCCTCTCCTCTCTCCTCTCCTCTCCTCTCTCCTCTCCTCTCCAACTGTAATGAAGGCAATGCAGCACTTTCTTTGAAATACTAACAAACTACTGCGACTGTTTACCACTACTAAACCATCAATCATGTATGTTAAGCACGTTTTATACAATGCATGCATGTTTTGTATTGCTATTTTAAGGCGGTTTTATTGTTGCATTCATGGCTTTTTTATTGAGTGTATCTGTTCATTGACAATAGAATATATACTGTCAATACATGTTGGCTTTTGTACAATATAATTTGAATAAAATACTTAAGAGCTTTGGTGATCCCGACTGACTTTACTGTCTTTCAGAGGCTCTAGCAGGTTCAGAAAACCTAATGAATCCATCGGTACCAACCATGTTGGGAAGGAGGCTAAATAACGCTCCAAGTTGGGCTAAATTTTAGCCAGGAAAAACTGACATGGCCATTTTCAAAGGGGTCCCTTGACCTCTGGCCTCAGGATATGTGGATGAAAATGTGTTCTATGGCTACCCACGAGTCTCCCCTTTACAGACATGCCCACTTTATGATAATCACATGCAGTTTTTTTCATACAGTATAAATGTGTTATTGTCTCCTATTCTAAGATGGTGAATTTGAATATTTCTGCATACTGGGGTCCCTAAACAGTCTTGAATGACTTAAATTGGGTAACACTGTAAAGCTGTGACTTGTGGATCCAATGAGCCAAACTGTATTCATGTGTGATGATGTTAGTCCCCATAGGAGACATTTCATTGTAGTGAGACCATTTTTTGAAACTTGACCTCACTGTATAAAATGACCTGTGGTGAGCTCTAGGATAATCACAGCCTCATGAAACTTTACAGCCAAAAACTAGAGACCTAGAGCATTCAGAGAATGGATGGATCAAACTAGAGACCTAGAGCATTCAGAGGATGGTTGGATCAAATTAGAGACCTAAAGCATTCAGAGGATGGATGGATCAAACTAGAGACCTAGAGTATTCAGAGGATGGATGGATCAAACTAGAGACCTAGAGCATTCAGAGGATGGCTGGATCAAACTAGAGACCTATAGCATTCAGAGGATGGATGGATCAAACTAGAGACCTAGAGCATTCAGTGGATGGATGGATCAAACTAGAGACCTAGAAAATTCAGAGGATGAATGGCTTTCCTAGCTAGGTTGACAATAAGGGGGTTTCTGAGCAGTTTACACAACAGAAGTGTTCGCCATCCAATCGCCGAAAAATGCAATTCTTGCAGAAATCTCCTAATGTCAAATGTTTTTGATCCCAAATCACAGCATGACTTTTTCTATGCTGTTCCTCAATGTCTTGGTGTCTTAATGTGGTATTTTGGAGGGATTATTGGTTATTTTTTATCAATTCTCGAGTGGTAAAAATTGTTAAATTTAGCACCAAATCTGTGTAACAAATGGTATCAATTCAAAAATTACTGCAACAACTTATGAGACATAATAGAGCATGGGGATGACCATCATATACTTCTATCACAATGTTCTAAACCCTTATACACTTTTACAATTCATTTTAAATAATTAATCAATTAATTAGATTGCTCAAGCCTCGAGCCAGTCAAGTTTTCATTCCTTATTTTCTTCTTGTTTTACTTGTCAGAGGTCAGAGGTCATTGTTTGCTTTAAGTAAAGTTAAAATTAATTTTACAATGTTTTGTGTGTTTGTTCTTGCATAGATTTAATGGTGGTTTTTCCACTTTACTTAAAGTAAACAATGACCACTTAGAGCAGTGGTTCCCAAACCTTTTCTGAAGGGCCCCCCTTTTGTAGATAAAAAATATTTTCAAGAGTAAGAGTAGAGTAACGAAAGTTACGAATGTAACTACGGTTCTATGAATCCTGGATGACCGCCAGAGGCAGTGCTTCAACACTGAATATCTTCGTCTCGCGCATGCGCAGGTCGAGTATTAATATCAACAAAGTCACGTGTGACCTCGGATGACCCTGGTTAGGTATAAGTTCCGGTGTCATCCACGAGATCAGTCCTACAGAATCTTCTCGCGGGATCACGGGATTCTGAGTGACTAAGAACTCTGGCGGTCATCCACGATTCATAGAACCGTAGTTACATTCGTAACTTTCGTTCTATTTCATCCTTACTGACCGCCAGAGGCAGTGCTTCAACACTGGATGACTTATAACAACAGAGTCACGAGGAATCCTTGAGTACATACCTCATAAAGATGAAGCAGAGGAACTCGGCTGAAGGACCACGCCCAATGGATGGGGGGTGGCCACATTGACTCTATAATATCTGGAGAATGTGCTCGGTGACGTCCATGAGGCCGCAGCACATGATTGATATGTGAGCATGACAGCACCTTAGGGAGGAACACTGTATTTGGCCACAAGGTAACACCTGAGCCAACTGAGTTCCACCTCAGACATGAATTGCTCACAGACAAAGCATGTAGCTCGCCAACACGCTTTGCTGAAGTGATGGCAAGGAGAAATGAAGTTTTGGCTGATAGCCACCTCAGCTCTGCCTGTACTAAGGGTTCAAAGGGAGGCAAGCATAGGGCGTCCAACACCAGGGGCAGGTCCCATGCAGGAGCCCTTGGGGCTCTCGGGGGACGCACCCGCAGAGCCCCTTTTAAGAAGAGGGACACAAGCCTGATGCTCCCCACCGTGTTATTATCGACCCTATCGTGCAGCGATGAAATAGCAGCCACATACACCCTCAGTGTAGACGGAGACCGGCCACTGTCTAGGAGGGACTGCAGAAACTTAAGAATAGTAGGCACAGAGCAATGTACTGGGTCCTCTTTCTGAACTGTACACCAGTCAGAGAACAACTTCCACCTGTTCTCGTACTGCAGGCGGCTAGATGGTGCTCTGGCATTCAGAATAGTCTTTCTGACGGGCTCTATGCAATCAGTCAGCATTGGGTCGGGCCCTCCAGCGGCCAAACCCACAGCTGAAGGCGGCAGGGGTCGGGGTGCCAGATCCGACCCCCCAGCTGCGATAAGAGGTCTGTCCTGCTGGGGAGGCGCCAGGGCGTCCCGCTGCAGAGTCTGTGCAGCAGTTAGAACCATGTCCTGGCTGGCCAGAAGGGGGCCACCAGGAGAAGTCTGTGGCCCTGCTGAAACACTCTGAGAAGCGTTGGTAGGATCAGAGGGAACGGTGGAAAGGCATAGAGGAGACCTTCTGGCAACGTGTGAGCCAGAGCATCTTGACCTAGAGGGCTGGTCTTCTCCATCAAGGAGAACCAGAGGGTGCAATGGGTTGACATCTCCGAGGCAAAGAGATCCACCTCTGCTCTGCCAAAGAGGCTCCATATTTTGTGCACCAACTGTGGGTGAAGGCGCCACTCCCCCGGTAGAGGTTTGTGACGGGAGAGGAAATCGGCAACAATGTTCCGTTCCCCTGGTAGGTACATTGCCCGTAGGCTGGTCAGGCGAGGGGCTGCCCATGTCAGGAGAGCCTGGGACACCTGCAGCAACCTCGCGGATTTGGTGCCCCCTTGGTGGCTTATATAAAAGACGGTCGAGGTGTTGTCCGACCGGACAAGCACATGTTTCCCTCTCAGGTATGGCAGGAAGTGCTTGAGCGCTAGGTGCACTGCACGTAGCTCCAGCACATTGACATCCTCTGTGCTGTCCTGAGCAGACCACTGTCCCTGAGCAGTCTTGTTCTGCCACACAGCACCCCACCCAGAGAGGCAGGCATCTGTCGTGACGCTCTCTCTGCGGGATGGGACGGAGCCCATGGGTACACCCCTTGATAAGTACGCTCTCTCCCTCCATGGGGATAGAGCGAGAAGGCAATGTTGAGACACCCTTATCCTTTTGTGCCTGTGCCACTTGGCGTCCAAGTGGAGGCCGTTCAACCACCTCTGCAGGGGGCGCAGTGACAGCAAGCCCAAGGGAACGACAGCTGAGGCAGCTGCCAGTTTGCCCAGGAGGCGAAGAAACAAAATGTGAGGCAACGACCTGCCCCCTTGGAAGAGGTGAAGGTGGTGGAGGATGTCGTCCACACGCTTAAGTGACAGACAGGCCCTCATAGTGACTGTGTCCAGAGCCATACCAATAAAGGTTATGCTCTGAGAGGGGTTCAGAGAGCTCTTCTCCAAGTTCACCCTGAGACCCAGCTGGGCCATGTGAGAGAGAAGAAGGGCCGTGTCCCGGGCCGCCTGAAGCGGGGATGGCGCACAGATCAGCCAATCATCTAGATACTGGGGCGAGAGCGCGGCCGCAACGCACCTGGTGAACACTCGTGGGGAGAGGGAGAGTCCAAATGGGAGCACCCTGAACTGAAAATGACGGTTTTGGAACGCAAAACGAAGAAACCTCCTGTGGTGAGGCACAATGGGAACATGAAAATAAGCATCCTTCAAGTCGATGGATGTGAACCATTCCCACCTGGTGACAGCACAAAGAACATCCGCTGTGCTGAGCATATGGAATGGCAAGACTTTCAGGAACCTGTTGAGTCCCCTCAAGTCTAGGACTGGGCGAAGTCTGCTGCCCTTCTTCTTGACAAGAAAGTAAGTTGAGTAGAACCCCTCTGGCTGTGACAGGGGGTCCACAGGCTCGATTGCACCCTTGGCCAGAAGAGCGGATAGCTCCTGGTTCAGGGTTAGGACTTTTGCCGGGTCGTTGATGATGGTCATTTTGACCCGGCTGGAGGATGGGGGCCGGCGTTGGAATTGAAGCTTGTACCCATGGGTTAGGGTGGACACCACCCAGGGGTCTGAAGCGTGAGCTTCCCAGCAGTTGAGCTGCTGCTGGGAAAAATAACCGACAGCCGGCCCCGGGGCCTCAATTGCGGCCCCCCCGGCCTCTGAAGCCTCTGGGCGGGCGGCGGTTAGGCTCCACGGCCCAGGGTTGCCTGGAGGGCAAGCGGGCGGGGTCGCTACGGTAGCGGACCTGCCTCTCAGTGGAGCGCTGAGGTCCATGGTGGCCACTGGGCCGAGCCGGTGGCCGGGAGCGGCCTCGGGGGGCAGACATGCCACCCCTAGGCCTGCCGGGGGGAGGCATGTCCCTGCGAAGACCAGAGAACTGCTGCCTGGTCTGGACAACTTGGACAGTCCGCTCAAGTACCTGAAGGGCAGCTGTCCCGAACAGCCCTGGTTCCACTGGAATAGTACGGAGGGTCCTCCGACATGTCTCTGACAAGGGCGACTGCGCCAGTCAAACCTGGCGACGAGTCTGAACCAGAGTGGACATCAGACGTCCAAGTTCCCTCGACATCAGGGCAAACGCCTGCAATGACGCGTCACTGAGGCTGCTGGAGGAAGCGTCGGGAGCAGCCTGCTGCAGAGAGGCTGAGAGGGCAAGCATGAGGTGAGAGAGGGAGTTACCGATGCGGCCCATGCGAGCCGCTGTATCATAGGCCTTCGAGAGGAGATCGTCTGTGACCCGACATTGGGGTCGAGGGCACCTGGCCTCTGGCCTCAGAGCCTCATCAGGCGAGACTATGAGGGAAGCAATGGCAGGCTCAATAGCTGGCATGTGGTCAAGGCCAACTTTTGCCGCATCCTGCATGGCTGCCAGGGTTCGGCCATCAGACGTGAGACGGGAGAGAGCCTTAGTGTCCCTCCAGCATGTCTGTAACTCCCTCAGATATTCCTCTGAGGGAGGGACAGTAAAGGTGGTGGAGGCCGGCACGCGCCTGAAGAAAGCGCTAGCAGGCGCCGGTTCTGGCTGCCGTATATCCAGCTGCAGGCGAGCCAAGGCCATGCGAATGATGGCTCTCATGGAACTGTCTCCCACCCCATCCGAAGAACTATGGGCCGAGGAATGGGAGCCAAGCCCAGAGACCTGGGAGGGCTCCTCCACATTGTATTCGTTAAAGAGGGTGGCTGAGGCCGCCATCGAGACAGCATCTTCCTCAGAAAATGACCCAGCCATGGGTGGAGTGGGTGCACCTGCGTCCTCTGTACCCGCACTAGAATGGAGGGCCAGGAGGAGCGACTTCATCTGGGCCAGCTCAGCTGTAAGCAGATCCACCTTAGAAGACAGCTTGACAGGCTTCTTGGATGGCGCACCCGCAGCCTCTGTGGCCCGCCACTTGGAATGGGTAGGTTGGGCTGGGGCCAGCTGCCCTGACAAGGGGAAGCCAGCATAACCCATCAGGAGTTCCACCTCAGCCAGCCTAGCAGCCCTCACTGCACGAGGCATGATGCTGCAATTCATGCACGGGTCCTCCAAGATGCCCTCCCTCAGATGTTCGAGGCCGAGACATGAGGGGCAAAGGTCATGGCCATCTTCATGTTGAATAGGAGCCATACAGGTGTTGCAGCCAGGAGAGTTGAGCATAGTGACGACGACGGAGAAACTCTGCCCTGTAAGTTGCTGCGGGCTGCTAAAGTCAGTCTGAGCGAAGCACTATACTGACTGAAGAAAAACGTGCAGGAAACAGCCTATGTAGTTAGAGGGGAGCGGGGACACTCTCTTCAGTAGCACAATAACTGTCAATATCTGAGTCCACCAGATTAGCCTGAGCGAGAGCACTCTGCTAATTGCGAGGACAGTAATGTTATAGTACCCAATGCCAAAAGTAGCCAGAGCAAGAGCACTCTGCTACTGTGAAGGCGGTAACTTTTGTGAAAACAATGCCGGAATTAGCCTGAGCGAGAGCACTCTGCTAACTGTGAAGGCGGTAACTGTTGTGAAAACAATGCCAAAATTAGCCTGAGCGAGAGCACTCTGCTACTGTGAAGGCGGTAACTGTTGTGAAAACAATGCCAAAAGTAGCCTGAGCGAGAGTACTCTGCTACTGTCAAGACCGTAACTGTTGTGAAAACAATGCCAAAAGTAGCCTGAACGAGAGCACTCTGCTACTGTGAAGGCAGTAACTGTTGTGAAAACAATGCCAAAAGTAGCCTGAGCGAGAGCACTCTGCTAACTGTGAAGGTGGTAACGTTTATAGTAAACAATGCCAAAAGTAGCCTGGGCGAGAGCACTCTGCTAACTGTGAAGGTGGTAACGTTTATAGTAAACAATGCCAAAAGTAGCCTGGGCGAGAGCACTCTGCTGACTGTGAAGGCGGTAACGTTTATAGTAAACATTGCATACAGTAATGTTACCAGTATACTTAACTGTTGCTAGCGTCACGTCGAGTTAGCTGCGAGGGCGTGCTGCTAACCGTAAACAGAAGCTATAGTAAGCAATGTTCGTTATAGCGCTACACAGAGAGGGGAGCGGGGACGCTTTCCTCACTGACAGCACGTTGTCAAACAATCGGCAACACAGAGCGGACACGCTCTTGTTAGCACCTCCTAGAAATAGGACTGATCTCGTGGATGACACCGGAAGTTATACCTAACCAGGGTCATCCGAGGTCACACGTGACTTTGTTGATATTAATACTCGACCTGCGCATGCGCGAGACGAAGATATTCAGTGTTGAAGCACTGCCTCTGGCGGTCAGTAAGGATGAAATAGAACTTACAATGCATCGTAACACTGATTATAATGCATTATAAAAATATTATAATGTATTGCAACTTTGGGAATTATAATACAATTAATTATAAAATGACATTGAGTTACCATCGATTATGAAGTATTATGATACTTGACCTTATAAGTCATTATAAAATGCTTTATTATGTGTCACGATTATTGTTAAACATCATTCTGATTATGTATGAGTGCTTATAACTATAATTATACAGCGCTATAAGCAGATTATAATGCATAATAAGTATGTTTATAATGCATTATAGACATGGGCGTCATAGATTAGTCTGTTGGGTTAATGTTTTACTGATTTTCACTATTAAAAGAAGAATAAGAACAGAGAAACAGCTGGACAGATACAGTGGGAGAGATTTACTGAACAGGGTTGGGTGGGAAAAATAAATTCACTGAAATTAACAAGAATGCAAAAAGATTGGTTTGAAGAAATGAAGGTATCAGGAGACATTAGGGTGACCAGGTGTCCCACTTTATAAGGGACTGCACAGCATTTTTATCCCTTTTTATCCCAAATATTGAGACGATGTCCCACATTTTCATTGGCTCTAGTTTTCAAAGGTCAAACCGCTGCAAGACAGACGCTTTTTTAAAATCTAGCTTTTATCCAACGGCTGTGAAGAAAGCAGGAAGGCTGTCATCACGGCGCTGTGTTTGATGTCAAACTGAGCACACGTGGGTCAAGTTCAGGTTAACATTTCACCGTCTTTGCTTCGCTACGCACAACGGGGAAACATTGCGAGTCACCGCAAAGTCACAAGTTATGCAGATTTAGGCGTAATATGATGGAGACTACCACAAAGAAAAGGAAGAGCAGCTACAACAAAGACTGTGAAATTACTTAGAATTATTTATAAGCTGCTGGAAGGTGATTCTCAGAGTTTTTTGTGAAATTTACCAGTTATTTTTCAGTTCTCAGAGTCTCACAAGAAACGTGCGGCTCAAAAAGAGACGTGCTGATCTATGGATGCATTCGGGCATTAAAGCATAGAGATGTTACAAGAGAAGGAGCAGAATAGAAATGTTTATTATTTAAGTTACATAGACATTATATCAAAATTGTAGACTACCTCTCAGCCTTAGTAACGTGTCCCACATCTGGTCACCCTTGGAGGCAAGGATTAGATGGTTAGGGTGTGTAGGCAGCTGAAAGGTAATGCCACTTGTAACAGGGAGCAGAAGTTGATGTAACAGGGTGATATCAGGAGTTGCACTGAGTTTTGAATAAACAGAGCTCAACAGTAATGTGTTAATAATGATGTTTCTATAGTGAGGGTTGGTAGAGTGATTAAAAAACAAGGAGTTGAAGAGATACTCTCAAGGAAAGCGTTCCTGGAGCTCAAGAGTTGTTTTGTTCTCAAACCAGTGAGCAGAATTTATGAGGGAGAGTAGACAAATCACTGTACCACATTGTGTTGCTTTGAGAGCAAAAAAAGAAGCAGAAGAGGAAGTTATTAAGCAGAAGTGGTTTGGATTGTTAAACAGAAATGAAAGCTTGGGCAGGAGGGAGACATACAACATGTTCTAGTGGAGTATTTTCAGTATGACAAATGTTATGTAAATGTTGTGTCACTAGTCATATTAAATTAATTTGTTGTAAATGTGAGTATTGTGCTCTAAAGCAGGGGTCTCCAACAAGTAGCTCGCTGGCTACCAGTAGCTCGCTGGCTACCTGTAGCTCGCTGGCTACCAGTAGCTCGCTGGCTACCAGTAGCTCCCTAGTTACCTGTAGCTCTCTAGCTAATTGTAGACTCGCTACCTGTGTCTGAGTGGCTCACTAAAGGTTACAAGAATATGGACATAAATTTGATAACACAAAGTCACATTGTTAACCAGTTTAAATGTCTATCTAATCAATTTCACAGACATTGCGCCCCCTTCTGACACAAAATGATTTTTTTGCCAATTGACCGACAATTAAACAAGTGCTTTCAAATTTCATGACATCAGCGACGCGGTAACATTAGGCGATGTTAGCAGACCAGCAAGCCTACACCAGATCTGACAATGACCGCAGAAAATAGCCAGGCCAATAAAAAGCAAAAAATATACAATTTTAATGAGGAATGGGTGATGACAAAATGTGTGTGTCAGTTGAGAAAGATGCAACGTAGATCGCCACTTCACCAAAGTTCACAGCATTTTTTCACAGGACTTTGCGGCTGGTAGCAGTCTACGAATAGAGAAGGTAAAGGAGCTGAAAACAGCTCTTAAAAGACGTCAGTCTCTGTTTACCAAACTGAGGAAGAAGAAGGCCAACGCTGCAGCAGAGGCTTCGTTTAGTGGAGCACATCCTAACGGAACACAAAGCCCTTCACCGATGGTGGGATTGTAATAGAAGCGATGACTGAGGTGGCTGCAATGTTATTAAAGTACCATGAAAGTAGGACAGAAATGATGTCTGCTGTTGGCGACGTACAACTTGGTGGTGCTATGAGAAGCTCTCGGCCACTTTCATTTTGTCAAATTAGCTCTCAGAGGAAAAAAGTTTAGAGACCCCTGCTCTAAAGTATATAATAAAAAGTGTTCTGAATTGAACATTATTGAAATTGAACAATATTAAATTTAGTTTGCAGACAGCTTTTAGTGAAGCTGATGATGATGATGAAGTAGCTATGTATTGTTGTGTAATGCATACAACTAACTAGACCTAGCTAGGGATACACTGATCAGACTTTTTCAGTCCCGATACCGATACCGATAGCGATACCTGGGCTTTGGGTATCGGCCGATACCGAGTACCAATCTGATACCAGTGTTTAATTAATGAGCTGTATGCTTCTGTATGTGTGGAAGAGACTGGGATCAAGACAACATCAGGCTTGACTCAAACATCACTTTCCTAACTTTGTAAAACAAAATGTAACAAATAAATACATAGATATAAATTTAGTGAATTGTTATTTATTATAAAATTAATAAATTGTACACCAGCAACTTGGTAAACAAAATACATCATTGGGCAAAACACTCCATAATAACCTTTCAGCATATTGTAATTCAAGTGTTCTGAGAGAAAACTAGACTTCTGCACCTCCTTATGTTTTCAGGCTTTAAAACATCTAGCCTGTGACGGCAGACTTTGACCAATCACAGGTCATTTCAGAGAGAG
Organism: Sebastolobus alascanus; assembly: GCA_916701645.2. Classification (NCBI taxonomy): domain Eukaryota; kingdom Metazoa; phylum Chordata; class Actinopteri; order Perciformes; family Sebastidae; genus Sebastolobus; species Sebastolobus alascanus. The sequence continues at coordinate 2,669,735 of CAKAOJ020000019.1, forward strand.
AGAGCGTTCCTATTGGCTGTGCTCCGGCTGGTGGGCAGTGCTTGGTATTTCCTCAGCTGTTCTCAACATGGCTGCCGGGTCACAAACTTTCTCATTTTACAGCTAAACCGTACACTACAAGATGATTCTGAAAACATCTGAGGAGAGAAATAGTCATTACAGTAACAGAATATTGATTCATATTTGATCAGCGCTGCCTAGTTTGACCGTTTGATCAGAGTTAGCAAGTGATTGACAGCCGGCTCTCATAGACAGCGGCTGGACGGCAGACTCCAGATCAGCTCTGATTGGTTGTTTTCCTCCGGTCTGTGAAATCTTGCAGATGTCATTAGGAGCACCGGAGGACACAGAGGAACATGATTTTTTTCAGATTACCTGTCTCATGTACTACTATCTGGATAAAGTGACCGATTTCAGTCAATTGGCCTGATCTCCCATCCGGTATCGGTATCGGTGCATCCCTAGACCTTATGGGCTGACATCACAGTGACACCACAAATAAATATGAACCAGATCCAGAAAGCACATAAACACCATAAATCTGCCTTCTTTTCTCTGCTTCTACTTCTACCTTTACTTTGTGGCAGCACCCAGGCGTCGTAAATTGCAGATATAATCACTTGTTGTAGATTGTTGAAAATGTTGAAAATTGGATTAGGTTTTAATTTCCATTCACTTTCAGTATCCAACCATTTAAAATGTGAATGATTCCTCTGGTTGTCATACACATTTAAAGCTGATCATGTACTGTAGAAGTAATGTTGATATGAGCGCTGCTTGGTGAGTTATTGGGAGTGTATTTTGTTTGCTTTGTTTCTCTGACCTCTGGTGGTCATAATACTTAATGCAGATTTAGTAAAACATTTATATTATGGCATTCTAACCCCTCATATTTTACACCACTAGTTTAAGGTAAACATCTGCTTTGAGGTAACAGATCGGGGCGTTCAACATACTCTAAGGTTTTTTCTCCTCCATGCAATTAATATTAATTTGACACAGTAGACTAACAGCAACTAAATAAGCAAATCACACACATTCAGAGCAAGTATTTAAACAGAACAGTGCTCTTTGGGCTCAGAGGAGGAATCAGTGAGTGTGCAGTAATTATAAGTTGCAGATGCCCCAGAGACAGGCTGTTACAGTTTAATATCAGTGAACTTAACACCGTTGAACCATCAGGACTTAATGAAGAAATGTTTTTTATAGCCTGAACGAAGCCTCACTCGTTACCCATAGCCATACTGCTTGGCACAGGCTATCTACTATTGTTTTCAATAGGAGATGATATCATTATCTATGGTAGGATCTGATGAAGACGCAGTTGGCGTCGAAATGTTAGTCTCTAAATAAAGTGGACTGCCTTAAATCTGTGTGCTCCAGTGTGCTTTGGACCTGAAGTTTCTCTTGTTACAGTTTAATATCATTCATAGAGGCTATTTACAACAGAGAGTCTCCACAGGATGGACAGTAACCCTCATACATAGGCCTACAGGGAAAGAGGGCTGAACCTGGGATAATCTTTAAATATTAATAACCTGCTAATTGTATTAAAGCTGCAGTATGCGATATTGGCGCAAATATGATTTAAAAAAGTTATTTTTAGAAAACGGCCGCTATATCGTGACAGTGGTACATGAAACAGGTAACCTGAAATAAATCATGTTCCTCTGTGTCCTACTGTGTCCTCCGGTGCTCCTAACGGCATCTGAAGGATTTCACTTACCGGAGGAAAACAAGGTCCGCTGCCAGCTGCAATCTATGAGAGACGGCTGTCAATCACTCGCGAACTCCGACCAACCGGTCAAACTAGGCAGTGCTGATCAAATACGAATCAATATTCTGTTACTGTAATGACTATTTCTCTCCTCAGATGTTCTCAGAACCATCTTGAAGTTACTGTTTAGCTGTAAAATGAGAAAGTTTGTGACGCGGCCGCCATTGTAAAATCTGTTGAAGGAAGCCAAGTTCTGGTCACATGACCGGAGCACAGCCAATAGGAACGCTCTCTCTCTCTGAAATGACCTGTGATTGGTCAAAATCTGACATCTCGGGCTAGATTTTTCTAAATCCTGGAAACAGAGCCATGATGAGGAGCAGAAGTCTAGTTTTCTCTCAGAACACTTGAATTACAATATGCTGAAAAGTTATTATGGAATTTTTTCCAAATTATGCCAAAAAATTCTCCTCTCCTCTCCTCTCCTCTCCTCTCCTCTCCTCTCCTCTCCTCTCCTCTCCTCTCTCCTCTCCTCTCCTCTCCTCTCCTCTCCTCTCCTCTCCTCTCCTCCCCTCTCTCCTCTCCTCTCTTCCCCTCCCCTCCCCTACCCTCTCCTCTCCTCTCCTCTTCCCTCTCCTCCCCTCCCCTCCCCTCCCCTCCCCTCCCCTCTCCTCTCCTCTCCTCTCCTCCCCTCCCCTCCCCTCCCCTCTCCTCTCCTCTCCTCTCCTCCTCTCCTCTCCTCTCCCCTCCTCTCCCCTCCTCCCCTCTCCTCCCCTATCCTCTCCTCTCCTCTCCTCTCCTCTCCTCTCCTCCCCTCTCCTCCCCTCTCTCCTCTCTCCTCTCCTCTCCTCTCCTCCACTCTCCTCCCCTCTCCCCTCTCTCCTCTCTCCTCTCCTCTCCTCTCCTCCCCTCTCCTCCCCTCTCTCCTCTCTCCTCTCTCCTCTCCTCTCCTCTCCTCTCCTCTCCTCTCCTCTCCTCTCCTCTCCTCCTCTCCTCTCCTCTCCTCTCCTCTCCTCTCCTCTCTCCTCTCCTCTCCTCTCCAGCCCGCTGGGGGGCGCTGATGACGCTGTGCACTAATAACACCAGAGAAGAAGAAAAGGAGGCGGAAGTTAAGAAGTGAGGAAGTAGCTCTCTGTATGAACTGGACCCACCGGACCGGTTCTGCTGCTCGGAGCTGTCTGCTGACCACAACGCAAGCTTCTTTTGTTGTTGTTGCGTTGAACAATCTTTGCTATCGTGTCCAACATGGCTAAAACTGCCTTTTCCGACCGGTTTCGACGAGTAGACGTTGATGAATACGACGAGAATAAGTTTGTGGATGAAGAAGACGGAGGAGAGACGCAGGGCGGTCCGGACGAGGCGGAGGTGGAAGCTCTGCTCAGACAATATCCTTTAACTATCACTGTATTCAGCTAGTTTATCAATATATATCTCAGTTCAACTGTAGTCCTGCTCCTCTATGACATATGGGTGGTAATATATATGTTGCTCCTCTGACATATGGGTGGTAATATATATGCTGCTCCTCTGACATATGGTTGGTAATATATATGTTGCTCTTCTATGACATATGGGTGGTAATATATATGTTGATCCTCTATTACATATGGGTGGTAATATATATATGTCACGTAATGTGAGAACGCAGCGCTTCCGGGTGTGAGTTCTCCTGCAGGAGGGTGTGGTCGGTCTGAAGCAGACTGCTCATTAATTATTCAGTTCCATTCAAACTTTACTGCACACTCAGGGTCCAGATTTTTAAAAAAAAAAACAAGACATTACATATAATACATTACAATACAAGAAGCACTATAAAAAGTCATGATTAAAAGAGATTAAAAATATAAATATTAAAGTGGCAGTAGGCAACAATTTTTTGGCATAATTTGGCAAAAATTCCATAATAACCTTTCAGCATATTGTAATTCAAGTGTTCTGAGAGATAACTAGACTTCTGCTCCTCCTCATGGCTCTGTTTTCAGGCTTTAGAAAAATCTAGCCCGTGACGGCAGATTTTGACCAATCACAGGTCATTTCAGAGAGAGAGAGCGTTCCTATTGGCTGTGCTCCGGTCATGTGACCAGAACTTGGCTTCCTTCAACAGATTTTGCAATGGCGGCGGCGTCACAAACTTTCTCATTTTACAGCTAAACAGTAACTACAAGATGATTCTGAGAACATCTGAGGAGAGAAATAGTCATTAGAGTATCAGAATATTGATTCATATCTGATCAGTGCTGCCTAGTTTGACCGTTTGGTCGGAGATCGCGAGTGAGTGACAGCCGGCTTTCATAGACGGCAGCTGGGCAGCGGACCTTGTTTTCCTCCGGTGAGTGAAATCTTTCAGATGCCGTTAGGAGCACCGGAGGACACAGGAGGACACAGAGGAACAGGATTTTTTTAAGGTTACCTGTTTCATGTACTACTGTCCCAATATAGCGGCCGTTTTCTAAAAATATCTTTTTTAAATCATATTTGCGCCAATATCGCACACTGCAGCTTTAATGCCTTACATATAAAGAACTATACCAAAGCCTCAACCGCTGTGATTGGTACCTTGTAGTGCTAAATCTTATGTTAGATAACCGCAAGATTATGTCATTCTCAGAGTGATTTAGCCGGCATATAATAAATTTGTACATGAGATTTCTTAAGACAGTTTGAAAAGTATTTATGCCTGCATACACAAACATCTCACTTTCACTGCAACATCTCTGTCTTTTTAGTAATGTTCTCATTGCATCATTAATATGCGACTTGAAGTCTCTGTAAGCTCGCTTTTTGTGTAGTTTGACCACAGAAGGGCTGTATACAGTGTACAGTATGCTCTGAACAGAGACATCTTCACTCTATCCGAACACATACTAAACTTCCGTGACAGGATGTTTGCTTGTGCGTACATCATCATCTGTCATGTCTTCAGTAATGAAATGTCCAAGATATTTGACCTTATTACAGACACAGAGATTGTTATCAGACAATTTGAAGTCTGGAAATTGTAGACATTTTGTCCTCCTTCGTTCGACAGATCAAGACTACACTCTTACTGGCATTGTATTGGATATCATGTTCCTCTCCATACACAGAACATACACTGAGGAGCTGCTGAAGACCCGCGCTACTTGGACTAAAGACCAAGTACAGTAATATTGGGGTTCTGATGAGCCCCGATAGGTCTCAGTTAGCTTGAACCTGTACAGCAGCCATCATGCTGTACATGAGGAACAGAACAAACCCAGCAGCGATGCCTCAGTGTAGGAAGTGTTTATGTAATAGAACACATGTATCCGTGTCCTGTGGTCGCTGTGTGCTGCTCCTTGACTGTTGTTTTGCAAAGGGAACATAAATGATGCTCTTCACGCCGTGCTAAAGAATCCTCCAATCAACAACAAGAACAACAGCGCCAAGGTACATACAGTATATCTGTGCTATACTACTGTCAGAAGGTGATGATAGAGAAAATACCTCTCCACTCCGTCACCTGTAATCAGCTTAATTTTACCAGATTACATTTGAACACATCATGATAACGTTGTAATTTACCTTCACCCAATAGTCATTTTTTCCTGAGCCAACTTTGAACGCCTCATAATAATAACTCAATGGCACCTGCGTTAACGTTTGTAGCTCCATTATTTATCCAGTCAGGACTGAGCTGCTAACGGCTGCTAAATACAGCGTGCGTATGCGTCGTGCAGTGTAACTGTCGGAGCATCAATGAGAGGAATCGATAGTCACAGAGACATGAGATGCCAAGAAAGCGGACAACTACGGTTCTCTATTCCCATCACTAGCGTTTTCCCTGCCTGCCAAAGTGGCGGGTGGCCTGATGATTTTATCCGCCACTGCCAACAATTTACCCGCATTTGGCAGGTGGCGGGTGCTAATTTCAGACCCTGGATACAACACAGTCAACTTATTTCAAGCGTTAATAAGCAAATTGCTATTTTTTGTCTTTGTTTGGAAATCCTTAATTTTAAAGTATGAGTAGGATGTCTTGTAATGTAATGTAATAATGTGATTTATTAATCCTTCAAGCGTTAATAAGCAAATTGCTATTTTTTGTCTTTGTTTGGAAATCCTGAATTTTAAAGTATGAGTAGGATGTCTTGTAATGTAATGTAATAATGTGATTTATTAATCATTTTATGGAAAGCGATCACACAAGCAGAGGTGGATTTAGTGTTGTGTCATCATAGCTGAACAGGAAGGCAGCAGTTCTGAAAACCTCCCCGGAGGCTAACCTTTAACATTTACTGTGACGGAGGAGATGTGAGTCACATCTGTGGCCAGGGTCTGAAATTAACATTCATCCCTCTCTGCCACTGTGTCAGGCAAGTCTTTTTTTATCTGCCACTTTTGAAATCTCTGCGCTAAGTGAAGGAATAACATTTTAGACCTGATGTCATTCAATGTTCGATATATTTAACATAAAAAACATTATATACATGGTAAATTACAGTGTTCGGATTACACCCGGGGGGTGGGAGGGTAGTGTACACAGTACTGTACTGTACTTTGTTATTGTCATCTATAGTGGTTATTTGCATTAAAACACAATTCAAATGATTAGGAGATAAATGATTGCATTTTCATTTAAATATTTGCTTTGATTAAATGTCATAATTATCTCTAATATCTATTTTATTTTGCTGTGAAAACATCTTCAATCGACTGTATTTATTGAAGTTTCGTTTGATAAAAGAAGGGCTTTGAGGGAAGTTATTGCAGGGAGTATATAAGTTCATACTGTTGTATATGTTTCATTAGTTTTGGGCTCCAGACCCAGGCAGCAACCTCCGGGTGTGAGAAGTACCTTAAACCTGCATTCTTTCTAATGGCAGCCAGCAGAAATGATTGGATGTATTCGGCGTTTTGAGCATTTTTTTCACCTCAAATGTGTTTTCATTGTTCCTGTCAACAAAAGCCAAGAGAATGTCCAACTCAGTCTCAAAGCAGTTCGTGAAATAGTCACGATATTTAATCGATTTGATTCGTGTACGTAGACACGGATTTCCCTGTTTTTGTGACACTCAGCACGACTTTCAACAACGTATTTTTCGTGCGTTTTCCTACGAATGTCCAGCGACATGTGACGCACGTGTTAATTTCCGCTTCAGTCTTTTCAAAATAAAACTACTTAGTTGGGTTAAGTAAAAGATGCCGGTTCGGGTTTAAATAACACCAGAAGTGCTGTAACTTAAGTACGGAAGTTACGTGACAAATAATCAACTTTGACTTCTGGTTTCACACGGGAAAAGAACAGCAGTCTCCTGGGGGGGAAAAGTCCTGTGTAATGTTCACCACTCTTTATACTTCCTGCTTCACAATTAAGTGGATTACATACGAATTGATTTTGTGCTACATTAATAATTAAATACATAATTTTGTGATTATTTCAAATACTGCTGTGCGACTGGGCTGCAACGTCTTTTTCTGTTTTAACAATGTGTGTGTGTGTGCGTGTGCGTGTAGGAGCGAGTAGAGCAGCTGGTGGTCACTGTGCTGAGCAGTTTTAAGAGCAGCGACATAGAGAAGGCGGTGGGCTCGCTGGACAAAGCTGGAGTGGACCTGCTGATGAAATACATCTACAGAGGCTTCGAGAGCCCATCTGACAACCGCAGCGCTGTGCTGCTGCAGTGGCACGAAAAGGTACGCAGTCACTGACGAGAACAAATGAAGCTCATACAAGTTATTTTAGATTAACAAAACAGGTTATTGTTCACGTTGGAGAGGTGTCCTATAAGAGTATAAGAAGACTGTGAAATCATCTCATTACAAATCTGTGAAGTTGTACACATACTGTGCATTATTGGATGTTTTAGGCGCTTTGAGCAGTTTTTACACCTCAAATGTGTTTTCATTAGGGCTGTCAATCAATGAAAATATTTAATCGTAAATTAATTGCGCATTTTCTATCTGTTCAAAATGTACCTTAAAGGGAGATTTGACAAGTATTTAATAATCTTATCAGCATGGGAGTGGACAAATATGCTGCTTTATGCAAATGTATGTATATATTTAGTATTGTGAATCAATTAACAACACAAAACAATGACAGATATTGTCCCGAAACCCTCACAGGTACTGAATTTAGCATAAAACAATATAACTCAAATCATAACATGGCAAACTGCAGCCCAACAGGCAACAACAGCTGTCAGTGTGCTGACTTGACTATGACTTGCCCCAAACTGCATGTGATTATCATAAAGTGGGCATATCTGTAAAGGGGAGACTCGTGGGTACCCATAGAACCCATTTTCATTCACATATCTGGAGGTCAGAGGTCAAGGGACCCCTTTGAAAATGGCCATGACAGTTTTTCCTCCCCAAAATTTAGCACAAGTTTGTAGTGTTGAAGCTAGTATTACATGGTGGATGTCAGGGCAGCTTCCAGACACCACTGATCCTCCACAGTCAGCATGCTGCTCTAACATCTTGACCCCATTCAAGACATAAGTTCAGGTCCTACTCATAATCATTTGGAACATGTATACTTATTTTAGAGTCAGATTAATATTCTGTTGTTCATGTATTCTCTAATGAGAGTCCATGGGACACCTAGCCCACTATCATGTTATTATTATCATATCATATATATATATATATCATTATGCCTATGACTATTTCAGCCTTCTTTCAGCTGCGTCCTCGTCTCCGGCGGTGTGAAACAGACTTGAGAGCAAGTAAAAAAATAAATATAAAAACATAATTCAAAGCAGTAAACACCCACAGCACACAGCCAGCTGTCCTTCCTGCATCTGTCAGTTTAAACTGTGTTGTTTTTAGTCTGGATTATGACTGTAACTTCTTCATATTTGTGTAATATTATCATACGATCTGCTCACCGAGCTCTGATCGGTCAGTAGGAGGTGCGTTTATACGAGTTGATCAGGTTAGGTGTTCAGCATCAGTTACCATGGCGATATACCTCGGTAAGAAGTGAACCAACGTCGTAGGACGGAAACTCCTGAAGGGTTAATCCTGAAGTTACCTTGCTAACCCCAGATCCTTCTTCGTATTAAAGACCTCTGGTGCAGAATAATCCAAGTCGTATGCATCTTCACTAACACCTGACTATTTACAACACTTGTTTTCCTCCGGTCTGTGAAATCTTGCAGATGCCGTTAGGAGCACCGGAGGACAAAGAGACACATCATTGTTTTCAGATTACCTGTCTCATGCACTACCGTCAGGATATAGTGACTGTTTTATAAAAATAACTTGTTTTAATCATGTTTGCTCCGTTTCTACCCGCTGCTGCTTTAATGGTCGGGGGTTGTTTTAGAACTTCATTTGGAAATAAAAAGCTTTTTTGCTACACTACACCTGACACCAGCCTATAATGTGTGTGTGTGTGTGTGTGTGTGTGTGTGTGTGTGTGTGTCTCCACAGGCTCTGGCGGTGGGAGGTGTGGGCTCTATAGTTCGAGTTTTGACTGCCAGGAAGACCGTGTGATCGTCCCAGAACCCACAGAGTCCATCTGTGAGCCGACGTTAGACAGTAATGTGGCAGAACACCAGAACGCCAGAACACCAGAACACCAGAACACCAGAACACCAGAGCAGACCACAGCTTCATGTGTTCGGACTCGATACCCGTTTCTTTTTCTACTGAAGATGAGCGCCCTCCTCGTGCACTTCTTCCCTCTGTTTTTTTTTCTGCATTCACTACCTTTCTAACTGCCTCAGTGCTGCTCTGAAGCCTCTCCAGGCTGACGAGTGGAACAGATAGTTCTCGGATGGAGCGCCATAGACCGGTCACCTGTCCACGGTGTTTCCCTGCCTTTTGCCCCAGTGCATGCTGGGATTGGACTTATTTTTCTTTCCCTTATATCATTCTAACTTTGTGAACATCTTTTGTTTATTGACTATTTTTTTCTACTTCCACTACATCGTTGTGTGTAGCCTGGCTTTCAGGTTCTACTGTTTTTATATCTGAAATAAGCAACAAAATAAAGAACTAATGCTGAATATGGACTGATTCCTTCTAAAAGACAGGACTCTAATAATCTTCTTCTGTTCACTTAAGACAGGGGTCAGCAACCTGCAGCTCTTTAGCCCCTCTCCAGTGGCTCCCTGTGGATTTTTAAACATGGAAATGAATAACTGCTTTTTGTTTACATTTTCATTTTTATTTATCATTGTTGTAGTTCTATGGTACGACGGAGTATTAGGGCCACATTGATGAAACATAAATAAATCTGAGATTTCGAGAATAAAGTCATAAAATTATGAGAATAAAGTCAGAAGTTTACGAGAAAAAAGTTGTAGTGTTATGAGAATAAAGTCAGAATATTATAAAGTAGTAATTTTACGTGTTATTTTCCTTTTTTCTCGTAAAGTTATGAATTTATTCTTCTAAACTTCTAACTTAATTCTCATAATACTACGACTTTTTTTCTCGTAAAGTTCTAACTTTATTCTCATAATGTTGAAACTTTTTTTTCTCGTAAAGTTATGACTTTATTCTCGTAAACTTCTGCCTTTTTTCTCGTAATATACAATTTTTTTTCTCGTAAAGTTATGACTTTATTCTGGAAATCTTAGATTTTTTTTCCCTCAATGTGACCCTAATACTCCGTCGTACATTTGCACTTGGGTCCTCACTGCATTAAACTTATATACTATATACTTAGACTATAAACTGTGTTACCTTCATCACAATGCTCAAATGTTTTGCGGCTACACAGATTTTTCTTTTTGTCTTTGCCTAAAATGGCTCTTTTGATAGTAAAGGTTGCTGACCCCTGACTTAAGGCAATACATCTTCCTCATTTTCATGGAGAAAATGAGTGGCAGATGAATCAGGAATGAACGTGGTTGCTTGTTGCAGCCGTAGCCTGGTGGAACAACTACATGTAGCGATGCGTAGCTCCGTCTGGTGTCTCCTGGAGTCAACCTGTCATTTCATTCCTTGTTGCCTTTAATGACTTGTGTGAATCCTAAACTAGCAAACAAAGTGAATAGACCTGTAGGATCTGTTGCCGGATCAAGTGATGACTAAAAAGACTGATGTGTGAAGAAGTATTGATCTTGCTCTTACTTGCTCATGGAATAATAATCAATTATTGCATTAATGCCAACTAGTAAGTACCCAAAATCCCTGATGGAAACACTCGTCCTTGTGTTTTAATGTGTTGTGTCCATGTGGAGGTAGTCTCCATATTTGATGCTCAGTGCTGTAGTTTAGTCCACTCGAGGGCTGTCAATTGATTAAAACATTTAATAGCGATTAATCATGATTGTCCATAGTTATTCGAGATTAATCGAAAACTAATCACATTTTTTATCTGTTCGAAATTTACCTTAAAGGGAGATTAGTCAAGTATTTAATACTCTTATCAACATGGGAGTGGGCAAATATGCTGCTTTATGCAAATGTATTTATATATTTATTATTTGAAATCCATTAACAACATAAAACAATGACACATATTGTCCAGAAACCCTCACAGGTACTGCATCTTTAGTATAAAGAATATGCTCAAATCATAACATGGCAAACTGCAGCCCAACAGGCAACAACAGCTGTCAGTGTGTCAGTGTGCTGACTTGACTATGACTTGCCCCAAACTGCATGTGATTATCATTCACATATCTTGAGGTCAGAGGTCAAGGGACCCCTTTGAAAATGCCCATGCCAGTTTTGCACATGGTTGGTACCGATGGATTCATCAGGTTTTCTAGTTTCCAGTATCTTCACTCTAGCTTTTAAACTGAGCCGCTACAACCTAAAAATCACAAGTTGCGTTAAAGAAATTAGTGGCGTTAAAATGAATTTGCGTTATTATCACGTTAACTTTTACAGCCCTACTAACACTATTTTAGCTTATTATAATAACCCTGCTTCAGACAGTTCATTTCATCCACTTTTCCTCTCCTGCCAACAAATATTCTTTTTGTTCTTCATCCAACATGACAGTTCCTCTCCTCGTTGTGTTATCAGTTCGATATGGGGAGGTTAGAAGAGAAGTGACACACAGGAAATATAGATTTGAATCATTATTTGACATGAACAGGTGACAGAGAGTCTATGATCCCACGTGAGATGCTGTGAAGTGTTTTTGGTGATTTATAAACCAGACAATGAGAACAGAAGCAACAACACTCGGTGTTCCATGTTGAACACAGATTCAGGTTTATTGTCCAAACAGAAAGATGCAGTATACAGGTCACACACACAGACACAGACACACAGCCAGGTACCAGATGAGATGGGGTGAAGCTCTTTCACAGCTGACCTTTGACCCGTGCCTCAGGCCACTTTAGTTTGTGCAACTTTCTCTTTCCTAAAGCTGTAAATCTGATGCAATCCTTCAATGTGTGCGGTCGGCTACACTCGCATCAATAAGCTTAACTGAGTTGGCACATTAACAGGTAGAACGGGAACTTTTGATCCAAATAATAGTCGGACCAAATAAATCAGAACTCACAGTCCAACAGTCTTTTTATTAGAGACAACTGAGCAAAACTCATCTGCCGATGAAGACCGTGAGATGCGGTAGAAAGCTCCACGAAAAGCTAACAAGGACCAAGATGATTTAGTCAAACGTGAAGGGTCGCGGTAGTTTCTATGGTTTGGGAAATTGTAGTACAGTCTCACAAATATTGACCGATCTGTCCTGAATACAGGGAAATATTTATTCAGGAATGTGATGATACTGTGCTCTGATTATCTAGTTGTCACCCCACTCAGTACGGTTTCATTTTATTCATCAGCTGACGCTGCAGGTACGTTATTAGAACCGCTCCGCTGAATATCAAACGCGTGACATCAATGACGAGAGAGGAAAACGTTCCAGCCTTTCATGGAACAATAAATGCTGCTTCTGACCTAAAAACAGCGGTGAAAATGAGCCCTTGGTGTCCATGAGTAAGACTGTTAAAGACTCATTTCAACATTAGTGTATGTGTCTCCTAGTGGCCGTTAGCATGACCGCGCCCACAGACCACAAATGACATTAACTGGCACCCTCTTCGCAATACTGCTCATCAACGTAAGGGGCTTCATACATGCAAACTTGACATTTCTCTGCTATGGCAACACACATATATTGGTGCATCATCTTACCCACAAACAGAAAGGCCGGTTAAAAAGAGCAGCGTCATGTGTTGGTGTAATGATTGTGGTTTATCCTGTCCAAATGAGATGTAGTACAAACATGTCTGGCTTCACATCCACTCACTCTTGCTCTCTTTAAAGTGTCACTAATCCCCCGGGGCTTCTGTTCTGGTGGGACTTTCAGCCCCCTCAGTTAGCTACATGGAGACTGGAACACATTATTAAAATATTTAACCAAACCCGGCCAAAAACAAAGGTAGCCTGGTGTGATGTACCGTCTGAGCTCTAGATCAGTGGTTCTCAAACTATGGTACACGTACCGCTGGTGGTACGCATGCTCTCTCTAGTGGTACGTGGAGGAATCTCTGACTATTGATTCCTCTTATTGATGCTTTCCCACAGTTACGCATACGCACGCTGGATCATGTTTCAGTTTGTTTGGGACCGGAGACACGGTGAAGAGAAAAAAAAAATAACGCTCAACAGCATGACGCTACTAAACCTGAGGGGGTGCACCCTATTTTTTCCCTGATAAAGCGACACTGTGAACAACAAATCTGTGTTGAAATCAGCAGGAGAGTTAGCAACGTTAGCTGTTAGCAGCCGTTAGCAGCACAGTCCTGACTGGATAAATAACGGAGATACGAACGTTAACGGAGGTGCCATTGAGTTATTATTATGAGGCGTTCAAAGTCGGCTCAGGAAAAAAATGACTATTGGGTGAAGGTAATTACAACGTTATCATGATGTGTTCATATGTAATCTCGTAAAATGTATTTTTGGTGAGAAACTTGAATAAATCCAGTGGTTAGGAGATGTTTTCACATCAATATAAAATAGATATTAGAGAGAGAATTATGACCTGTTTAACTTCATAACACTAGCTCTAAGCAGCTTATAATAATAAATTATTATATAAAATAGATATTAGAGAGATTATGACCTGTTTAACTTCATAACACTAGCTCTAAGCAGCTTATAATAATACATTATTATATAAAATAGATATTAGAGAGAGAATTATGACCTATTTAACTTCCTAACACTTGCTCTAAGCAGCTTGCCAAGATTTGTTTAATCAAAGCAAATATTTAAATAATCATAATCATTTGAATTGTGTGTTTTTATGCAAACAACCGCTATAGATGACAATAAGAAAGTACATTACAGTACTGTGTACAGTAGGCTACCCTCCCTGCTTTATGGACCTATAGTACATGTTTTTATATTGTGGCATGCTGGGGGATTCTCTGTTTAGTTAAGTTTTGTTAATGGAAACATTACTACACAAAACAGTCAGTCCTGTACGGTTCAGAAACTCCTGCACTCCTGCGCGCAGTATGTTTTCTATAAATTAATGTAGTGATAAAATAGAGGTTACGTCTGACAGAATTTGTTTGGCCCCCGGCAACAGTCTGGGTTTCTCATGTGGCCCCCCAGGAAAAATAATTGCCCACCCCTGGTCATAATGGTGGTACTTGGAGGGTCAAATATTTTCTGAGGTGGTACATGGTGTAGGAAGTTTGAGAACCACTGTTCTAGATGAAGACCTTCCGCTGGTGAGTCAGTGGTGATAGAACAGCAAAGGGAGAAGGTTTGAGGAGATAGTGAATACTTGAACGGTCCGTCTATGGTGCTGCAAAAATATCCTCCCACCCCACCCGCCTCCAATCAAACACACTCCTTCCTCTCCATGTTACAAAAGACATTTATAAAAGAACAAGCCACAGATATAGATAGAACACTTTTGTTTCTACAGGCAACAGATCAAGACAACAGCTACGAGCTTCTAATACGAACAAAAGGAAGAGCAGCCTGCTGATGGTGCAGCTGGATTGTTATCATGCGTTCACACTGGTGTTCAAAGACTGGCCAGAGCTCCATTCAGTTGGTGCTCTCCCTTGTTCCCCCAGTATAGTGATTCAGTTCCTGACAAAAAGATTAGCCATTCAAACTTTCACCGTTCTCTAGTTTTATTTGAAAGACATGTAAAAAAAAAAATGTTTAGAGAACACTTACAACATTGTCGGGAAAAAAACAAAACGCCTGAGGCAATCTTTGTAGCTGCATATCACTATATAGATGCAACTGGATATGCTTACACTGCCCACCGCTGGTCAAAACTGTCGTGTTCCTCAGTGTGAACGCACATGGTAGAATTCAACATATGGTCTAACAGGTGCTCTCTCAAAGGCCCCTCTACTCTAACAGCAGGTCACACTGTGCCACATGTCATCTAAAACCATCTGTGTCTGACTGTCCCGTATCAGTTTAGAGGATCGGCTATGGAAGCAAAGAAAAGGCCGTAATCATTTGAATTTCATAAGAAATTATGAAATGTAAACATTACTGATTATTTAATATTGAACATTTTACTTTGAAAAACTTCCCTCTTGAAAATGTCATTTCAGGTTGTGCGATTCCAAAAACTTGTTATGGTTCATAATTTCAGACAGAAAAATGACCAATATTCAAAAACAAA